>VTPC01006515.1:6534-50812 GCA_011009095.1 Ignelater luminosus | reverse complement strand
CAATTCACTTTCGTACTGTTTAAATTGAATCTGTTGTTATTTTAACTAAGCATGTTACTTTAAGGACAAATATATAACGAAATAGTAATAAACTTCACCTTTCTGTAACTCTGACAGAATCATTTAATTAACTTCATATCCTATCAATACAGTAGACTTTCATGTTTGAAGGTTAATACCATAATGACGGAAATAAATATAATAATTGTTTCTCCAGATTAGTACTGCAAGCCACACACTTATTTTATAAACGCACGAAGCTATTGCTAAAGGCGATAGTTTATCAAACAAAATAACAAATAAGGCATCTTGCAAAATTAACCAGTAACAACAATTCGATTTAATTGTTCAATTAAAACCAAAATTAATTCCATTTAATTATATTGCTGTCTATAATAAATTAAATACGTCAGTAAATAACAGTATCAAGCTGATATGATATTATATTCTCAAACTTTAGAACCCAGAATCGATTAGAAATTAAACAATCAATCACGAATGACACAAAGCCTATATATTACAGAACCGAAGGGTATTTCAGATGCATTCTACATTAGACAGACGTCACATGGTTATAGGAGACTAAAATGATCAAACTCTATTGCAAACACGGGGGCTTTGGCAAAACTCCGATCTTTCATTTATTATTTGTAGTTATAATTCCATCGACAAAATACTAATCTTTAGCCGCGATATTCGAAATATTAGCAGATAATCGACCACCTTCACGGTTGTCAATCTACGATTAAATACGTTGTAGCAGCTGTTCAACTTAATGATTCCGTTTTCTTTAAAACTGGACAGCTGACAAAATGAATGAAAGGATCACGATGTTTTTATTAAAAAGTTCTAATAGGTAGTTACATAATAACCTATTACGATTTTATGAGTGTATGAAGTTAATCTTTTCACGGACTTTGTATTAGACTTTTTTAATAGATCAATAGTTTTGAAATATAAAATACCTGCCCACTTTTTTTTCTTGAAGTTTTAACATTTCAAGTTTGCAAACTTATCCAAATTGATTATTTTAATTAAGCCCACAGAGAGAATAAAAGTTTTTTAATATTTTAACTCAATTTAAATTTAATCGTGTGTAGTATTTTTTGTAAGTGTACGTGGTAGTATGTAGTAGGTACTTACACGACATAATCAACCTTTATTGACCAAAACTATATTATTTTATAGAATTAATCCGGTTAGTTTCGCCTTATTTCTGAGTTATCATTACAACATTGCAATATTTAAACGCCCAAGATATTTCTTATATTGTGTCTGAACATATCACTTTGCTCAAAATCTTAGTTACGTTAAGCAGCTCATACCATTTCTTTAGTTAAAAGACTTTTGCTTATGAAGCTGCTTATACATTTGCTAATAGACTTCTTACGTGAATGCTGATATCAGTGTTTTATTTTTAATAAGCGCTCTTCTTCTGAACAAAGCCCAGAATGGCGTTTTTAATTATTCTGTATGCCAGTCAGAATCAGCTCTTTTGTGAAAGGTACAATAATCAATTTCAAGCGTCCGAGAGACGTACCTATGTAAATGTCGTCAACTTATTGATTTTAATTGATGTCTTGTCTTCTCATCATCTGTCGTATTGCTGTATTACTTCTTTACGCCTGGAGACTACACTTCGGTTACTCATGCCATTAGTCTTTTAGAATTGTACTCAGGAATTGTTTATTAGTCTTCTTCTAGCATAAACGGCGAATTTACTTACGATTAAATGATACAATAATATACAATCCACTAAAAATGAAAGAAATATTGAGTGATAAACAGTGATTATATCTTGTATCTGAATCTAGATACAATTATGAAAATGAATCTTGAATCTGTAACTAGATACATTTCAGCTCTATCTTTAATGGCAGATGTACCTTTACTTAGATAATTAGAAGACTTTGCAACTTTGTGAACAATTTAACTTTGAAAACCTGCTTTTGTCATCCCTTTCCAGGTGAAATAAATTTTGTACATTCTCATCAAAACGGATGTTAACAAAAATTTATTTTCTAAGTTAGTTTGTCGTTTAGAAATTTCTAGTTTCTTTGAAGTAAGCTATATTCAGTGATGGGTATTATCTAGATACAAAGTATCTGTATCTAGATAAAATATTATTGTATCTTACCCATCACTGGTAATAAGTATTCAAGATGAAAATGAAGCCCTTTTGATGATTGTTCTGTAGTTGAGCCACCATTTTCCCAGAACGTCAGCAAAAACCTTGAAATTGACGGTTGTAGCAAACAATGGCCTTTGTAGTGCTACAGAATTAGAATCATTAGAGTGAAAGACACTATAGCAACTTATCACATACATTACATAGTAAGAAAACTGTCGATGAATTAATCTAATTGTTCTTTGAAGATAGTGCTGAGTTTAACAGACCAAATTCTTGCAATTTTATACATTAGCACAACTTATAATAGGAGGTGATTCAAAAACTTTGTACTTAAAGTTGGCTATAAAAAAACGTTTTATGGCGTTTCTTAATTATATAGAATTTGTTGCAACTTTATTTCATGTCTGCTGTTAAACTCACTGATGTTATTCAGTAATCATGATAACGAAGGGCTATTCAAAATTAATGTTGTTTATTTAAGAAAACAATGGTAAGGATACCAATGTAGGTCCACAGCGATTTTCTCTACTGCTTGTTTTCTGTGCAATCGGTTTTCCACCCCCTTCTTCCGGTTTTCCTAATATAGCTATTTGTTCTAATACTCTTTGTAATAGGTTGTATACTATTTTGGGATTCTTTGAGTAGAATAAACCTATTCGCCTTCGATTATTCTACAATTTGTAAAATAAGCTCCTACAATAAAGATGAAATGTAAAAGGTAAGGGGTAAACAGTGAAAGTTAAGATAAAAATCATAAGGTAAACCTTTCATAATTTGTCAGTTCAAATTATGACATTTATGTCTAATTGTGTGTCTCTATCTTCCACGGCCAGAGTCGAGTACAATTTGTTTTAATAGGCAGCCTCAAAATAAGTAGGAAGAAGACTGAGTACCTGTGGTTTGGTAAAGAAGGGAAAGCAGGAGATGTAAAGTTACAGGAAGAAATCTTGACAAGGTCACGTGACCTTAAGTATCTCGGGTCATACGCCATAGAAGGCGGAGACCTTGAAATGGAGATAAATGACAAGATTCAAGCAGGTTGGATGAACTGGAAAACGGATCAGGAGTAGGACACAGAAAAAAATTTTTAAATCAGTGGTGAGACCAGTCCTAATCTATGGCAGTGAGACATGGCTCGTGAAGAAGGTTCAAGAAAAGAAGTTGAACGTGGTGAAAATGAGGATGTTGCGATGAACTATGGGAAAGACGAAAAGAAACAGGGTAAAGAGCGAGTGATTTAGGGACCAGGCAAAGGTGGTTAAGGTTTCGAAGAAAATTCAAGACGAAGACTACCACTGGTATGGGCACGTGATGAGAAGGGAATGATGGACCTGCAGGTAAACATTAAGCGACCCAGGGAAAGACCTAGAAGGAAATAAAAAGATTGTGTCGTGGAAGACCTGAGAGAGTAGGACACGAGAAACCGGACGGAATGGAGAGGAAGAGTGAGGAACAGCGACCCCTAACCGATAGGGATAAGCTAAAGAAAAATAAAAATGAATACCAAGAAAATTCGTAAGTAAATAAACATATAGCAGAAATCTAAGGATACGCATAATATTATTATTATTCTAGGCATATGACAAGATCTATAAACTTCTGTAACTCAATGTTTAGAAAATATATATTTCATGGCTCTCCTGGATAGAACTAACTGTATATTTGTCTGCAAAAACTAATAGTCGACTAGTATACATTGGAAATGACAGGGCAGTTACCTTAAACACACTTGAAAACCTAGTTGAAATAGAGTCATGATGTTGAGTGCAATAGGATTGCTTGAAAGTAGAGTTGCGTAGGTAAACCTAGCTGCAGCTTTGAATATAATACAGGGCGTCATATAAAGATATATAACGTGTTAAAGAACGACATTTGGGCCATTTTGCATAACCACCCTACAACAAGTTTGTTATTTATAAGTTTCAGCAAAAAGAATGTTAACTGGAGCTGCATCTCAATATCGCGTCTGCAGTTTCAAAAGACTTGGTGTTACGGTTTGCTGAGAAAAAACTTGCGACGGGCAAAAGTGTTGTTTTGTTTTGTATTCAGATTGAAAAGAAGTGAACATTTGAAGAAAGCGTAGAAAGACATACCTGTCAGGTATATAGAGAATATGTGACGCATACGATTTAACAATTTCTCACAGGACTCGCATGGAATATGTTGGAAAGAGTTTTCAGTGTTGCCAGACAACAATTATCTAAAGCTTAAATCAAGCATAGGGGGACATGACCCAGTTAGATCCCGACAACTTGATTCTGAGTGTACCAAAAAGGTATAAACTATTTAGTTTTCTAGAAAAGTGTTTCTTATTCTTTTGTTTATGTGTATCAGTACCATCGTAAAGTTACCAAAAATGTCTAGATCATTCTTTAACTGTTTTGTTCGAAATTAAGTTCGTGTTATCTGTTATTGATTTAATTTTGTTTCCTGAGGTTTAAATTCCAAGCT
Organism: Ignelater luminosus; assembly: GCA_011009095.1. NCBI lineage: Eukaryota > Metazoa > Arthropoda > Insecta > Coleoptera > Elateridae > Ignelater > Ignelater luminosus. The sequence continues at coordinate 46,230 of VTPC01006515.1, read as the reverse complement.
TATATCAGAATTTTGCTGATAAGTATTCTTAGATATTTGCCATATGTTGACAAGTTTCTTTGAACTTATATTTAATCTTACAGATTTTCCTGTTAATCAGTCAATTTATTTATTTTGATTGAAAGAGAGCCATTTTGAGAGAAGTGTCAATGAGTTTGATTCTTGCAACGTACCTTTATTAGTTACGAGTAAACAATGCAGCTATAGCGACAGATTTGATCATGTGAATTCAATTACTTTTTTGTTATTCTTGGTTGCTATTATTATTTGAAATGTTTTCCCTGCTCAGTTGTTAACATTACTTTTAGGACAGGAAAGGCTAATTGATGGTTACAAAAAGGGCTAGCCTATTTTGATTTTCTATTTGTTCAATGATTCTTTCGTTTTTGGAATTTCTTCAGCGCAGTGAATAACAGCAGTTGATAACTTTAATTCTAACACTGACAATGAATTTGAATTTTAAAATGGTTTAGATTTCTCGCCTTTGGTTAGCTCTTGAGAAGCTCTTAGTATTAACAATATTAGTAAGCTTAGTAAGTATTTATTTTTATGCAATCAACGAAGTCTACTCTTACTCTCATTTAAGTTATCAAAATACATTTTTTCTGTGCGGTACGATAATTTTATACTCACACGGCGTCAGAGCAGAGTCTATTGTTTTATAAGCTAAGTTACTTTATCTAAATTGCTTTATAATTTATAATGAGTACAATTATACTAATACTGTTATGATGCGCCACTATAATTTTTACTACGAATTTTACATTAAATCTTATCTCACAATTCTCTCCGTGTGGAGAAGTTTCCTAGAATTATTTTGAGAGTTGGATCGAATTTTCTGATTTTATATAAAAATAATAATAGTGAAATCAGTAATAGACAGAATCGATGTCAATTTCATTTTTTTTTAAACTTGAACCTGAAGTCTAGAATTAAAAGTTTCACGTCACCTAGAAAAAAATTGCTAGACAGCTGTGTTAGTTAGCGTGGAGTTTAGATTTTTTTCCTTATTATTAAATTTGCAGGTAAAATAAGTTTTGGGGAGATTTTTAAGATTTCGAAAAAAAGCTTATGTAATAAATTTGTGTTTTTATAGATCTGCTATGGAATGGCTTAAATAACCCTTACAGAATGTAACGCATTTCCGTTCGTAATATTTCTGTTGGTTTGAATCGTTAATTCAGTTTTATGTTGAATGGATCTAATGAGGATTTAAGTAAAACTTTCTGTATACAAAAAGTGGGGTAATCAAAATCTTTGATTTATGCCAATTTAGAAAAATTCTTTGTATGTCTTATATATTCTGGGTTTGTTTTGTGTGTGTATTATACCGTTTAAAACACAAAAAGATCATACAAACTGTTAATTCTCCCATGGTCACCCTAAAATATATGAACCGTAAATGATTCAGAATCCTTGTTCTGGTAGAAATCTTTATACATCTATAAATAATTCGGTTGAATCGCAACTGACCTACATGTCTACAGTAGCCCACCTAGATCTTTATATCGATGGGGGACGCTGGACAATGGCTTCATCTTTCAGGTCGCTACGATGACCGTTGGTCCAGGCCTTGCAGCACCAGTTGAGACCTGTCAGGTATTTGAGGATAAACTTACGATTTGTTATATGAAACGTTTGACCGTTAGGCGGAACTTTATAAGAGATTTGGAAACAGAAGGGTCGCCCTAGTTTTATAGCGGTTTATTATTGACATTACAAACCTGAAAACCTTTAGTACTTAGAAAAATTTACTATCTATACCTGACTGGAAAACGGTTTACTTGACCTTGTAATAATTTATAGTATAAACAAATATATAAATTGTTATTACAACATCCACTTACCAAGTAGTTGCTCGATTATTTCTATTTTTATTTTTAAATTGTTCTCAATATATCTTTGCAATTTCTGTAATCGAATGTCCCATTAGCGATACGTTTCACTTTTTAGTAATTAACTCATTAGGTTGCCATAGCCTCTCCGAAAGAAAAGAGAACTATAAAATAGTAAGTATAGGAATGATTATAGAGGTTTATTATTTTGAAGGTGAAATAAAAAACACACCGTGTCTAGGAAGCAACACAGTGTATAACCGTTTATAGAATTCTAATCACGTTTTAGTTGTTTCATCAATCACTCTGCATGAATCAAGCCAAGACAGTGATTCTTAAAATTGGCTAATTTTATTACACACTGAAACTGTTCGTTGCATATCTTTGCTTAATCCGTTTAATTTTAGTTCCAGTAGCAGTGATGTTAGCAATAAAACCGGTTAGTCATGTAATGGTTACTAAAAGATTTAGTATAAGATACAGTGGCAGAAATCCAATGGATTACTAGATTAAAATACATTGCAATTTTAAACGATCTAATAACTGATCAGTATCTGTAATTTTCTTGGAATAATTAAGTGTCTTATACGTTTTATTCAGTATGTTACCAGATTTAATAATAACCTTGTTTATGGAACGAGCACCATAAATAAATTATGTCCATTAGCCAGGAAGGTTATATATTTCATAGATAAAAACTTTGAAGAGGAATGCAGGTACATTAACTTGCTAGTATAATAACAGTTGTTGGTGTATCAATATTTAAACGTTGCGCAATAAATGTTTAAAATTTTATGTCCAGATAAAACTGAAACAATATTTATACGTATCTATTCAATGGTGAGTTTTATTGGAGCAGGTTATCATATGAATTAGCTTTCGTGAAAATTTTGATTAAATCATATACGAAATGATAGGAATATTAAATTAGGTCGAGTAGACGTTTGCTATCAAAATACCTCTTTGGGCTGTATATGTGATGATTAATTAATAGCGGAGTTAAAGAATTTAGTTGTTTAAAATAATCTTGTAGAGCTGATGGCCATGAGGTGATAGTTATCTAACTAATCATCAATCGTTATAATTCAAAATTCACTGAATAAATTTGACTTTTGGGCTTCCACAGAAAATAGTCTTAATATTTTTATTCTTTATTTTTATATAATAAAATAATACATTTGCGTTGTTGCTAGATGACGGTTGGTCATGCTTTTTGATTTGTTAAGTTGGAAGCTGTGCGGTTGCATTTCTGTTGTACTGGAGATCATGCACGCTTTCCAAATAAAATTCTTAACAATTTTGCCTCTTTTTTGCGTTGATCTAGTTTGTTTAATTACTTCATAATTGTCAGACAGTCAAGTCAAAACGTCTGAGAATGCAAAGCATAACCACAACGAACTTTGTTTTGTTTATTTGGCGGCCATATTTTAATCGTTCCCGAAGAGATATCAAAAACGAAGACACCACTTGTCTTTAGTTTTTGATGTAGAATTCAAATCTGAAGGAAGAATTCCAAAATTAAAAAAAATCGGACAGACAGACTTTGCAAATTCAGTAACGAACAGAGTTCGTTGAAAATCGTTGCATATCTTTGCTTTGCTAATTTGAAAAGTATCTGGTAACAATCAATGATGGAAACATAATCTCCAATCTTCAAGAAGGCATGCCAAAGTATTTTGACATAAAAAACCTCATTTACACGATTTTGCATCTCATTCACACAACTCAAATTGTCAGATTTCCATGACTTATCCAAAACAACGTGTTCTCAACTGTTTTACAAAAAAAAATCTCATCATTTGGTGCAAGTATTTGAAACTTTCTAGTAAGAACAGTCTTAACAAAGCAAAACTTTCACTTTCAAATATAACAGCACCAGTAATTAGAATAAAAAAGAAACTATCTAAATCTGTATATTCAAATAGCGTTCCTTCGTCTACATATAACCATTTGAAGATAATTCATCCATTCTCCCATGATCCATCAATAAGTGGCCCACCATGGCTACCAAATCATAAATTGAATGCTGATGACAAAAAAATACTTTCAGAATGCAAAACAAGAAGAGAAAGACGAACGATAGTCTATAACTTGGAAACAATTAGGATTAGAAAGATTCTTATCCCATAATCATATTGAAATTCAAAGTCTGAAAACTATATCCTCTTCTAGTTAGTTGGTCTGAGAAGCCTTGCTCTTCGAATTACAGAAACCACAGCTCACATTGCTCACGTAGCCCTTCATTCTTCAATGATGAATATACCATTGTTCAGATGTGTTTCAGCTAACTCCATTTGAATTACTTCTTTTTCGTAAAGAGAGATCAACAAAATATTTAAAGTCACTTGCTATCAGATAGGCAACAAATCTTACATTGTTGGTAGACAAAAGTTTCATTATGCCATGTAGCTTACTAAAGCAAAAGGCGGTTTTCAGTGCAAAACAGATGTAGCTTTCCAGTTACTTGGTTACTGGTCTGGCTCCAAACGTTTCTAACGCCTAAGGATAACGCAGATTTGGGTTTTCATAACGAAAGTTAGAGATTAATAATCAACCTTCCATGTAAAGGTGGATGCCAATGATAGAAGTCCTTCTTAGAAGATAACAAGATTACACACTATAGCTCTTTTAACTTTTGTAAAAAACAAGATTTGGGTTTCAGAAACTCTGATCTGCCAAGCGAAAGTTTGCTTTTGATTCTGGTCACCATCTCTTACGCTCCGCGTTTGCCTTAAACCGTTTGCAAATGCAGTCATGGCGCCTAATTTGATACCAACGACTAAAAGGGCTTGGAAGACATGCGTTTGTATATTCCCTGGTTGGTACATAAATTATCTTTTAGTTAGATGACCTTACGTATCTATGTTCATTTCAATAGGAAAGAAGATGATCAAACTAGCTATCCAAGATCGGGAAAGAGTTGCTGTTAGTTAAACCATTTTCGGAAAAAGAGCCCTGAAATCAAGTACCCCAGATACGTTTGATTGCGTCTCTATTTAAGCTAAAAATGGCCATCCACCGACTGAGCTTAGTATTGTGTCAGTAGTGATGTCTACATTATTAAGCAGATTGCTGACTGCAATAGCACAATGTCAGGGTGTGGAAGAGCAGAGCAAAAAAGTCTCGACTGCCTCTCAAACCGGTGAATATATGAATAGGTCATCTTAGGTACATTTTATTGCGTTTTTGCTTATGCCAAAAAAAGCCGTCTACCGATTTAGCTTGCCCCACAGTTTATCCACGTGAGGCATGGTTAGTACTGCGTCAGTAGTAACGTCGGCGTTGTTCAGCAGATAGCTGATACGGCGATGAAAGATGGTAAAGATATAGGAGAAGAGTGCAATCAAACCTAAACCGCTTGCACAAAATCTATTAACTTCTAGGGCTCTGTTGACAAAGATTCGAACTGAAAAGTTTGCATTTCAAAATAGCGGCTTAGTTGCGAATAGCTATTTACCATTGTCGTCAAAATATTAAAAAGGAAATATATGCTTAAATAATTTTTGGGGCTGTGCTACGTCTTGTTAACTAGGTCTTCAAGACATTGAGGAAGAGGCACGACAGATCAGTATGACAATATTATCTAAGACCCAGACGTTTCCTCGACTTATCGTTTAATAGGTTGAAAGTGTATTATAAAATCGTGGTGTGCTTAAAACAAATAACACCTTTTTCCATTTTAAGAAGATTAACAAGTAGCGCTTGGAGCCTAGAAATACGAGGGCGGTTCAATAAGTACCCGTGTTAAAAATGAAGACACAATTTTTTTCAAGAATTTTTTTTTTATTTTTCCACATAGTCTCCTTTTAGAAATATACACTTCTTCTAACGTTCCTGCCATTTTTTTAACCCCTCCAAAAATAGGATTTGTCGAACTCTCCAAAATACGCCTCTATCTCGGCGATGACTTCCTCGTTTGAGCTAAATTTTTTTCCCGCGAGCCATTTCTTCATGTTAGGAAACAAGAAAAAGTCGCAGGGAGCCAGATCGGGTGAATACGGGGGGTGCGGCAGCAATTCATAACGCAATTCATGCAGTTTGGCGGCGACAACTCCGGATGAATGTGCTGGTGCGTTATCGTGGTGAAACAGCACCTTCTTTTTTGCCAAATGCGGCCGTGTCTCCTTCAGTTTTTTGTCGAAGCTGTCTAATAACTCAGTGTAGTATTGTCCAGTGATCGTTCTTCGTTTTTCTAAAAAATCCATGAGGATGACGCCGTTCGCATCCCAAAAAATCGTCGCCATGACCTTTCCGGCCGATGGAACCATCTTCGCCTTCTTTGGTGCAGATTCACCGGGAGAAATCCATTGTTTTGATTGTTGCTTAGTTTCTGGTGTGTAATGATGAATCCAGGTTTCATCAACGGTGACAACTCGACGCAAAAACCCCTTCGGATTTCGCTTAAATTGCTCCAAACACTGCTTCGGAGTTAACAGCCGCATCCGCCGACAATTTTTTCATAGCCAACTTATCATGTAAAATGTTAATTGCCGTTTCGATCGACACACCTACGGCCTCTGCTACTTCACGCACTTTCGTTCGTCGATCAGCGAGAATCATGTCGTGGACTTTTTGAATGATTTCCTCGGTAACCACGTCTGCCGGTCGTCCTGGTCGCTCCTCATCAAAAACGGATGTTCGCCCACGTTTAAATTCGTCGAACCAATATCTAACTGTGGTCATAGATGGCGAAGTGTCCCCATAAACAGCATCCAACTTTGCTTTTATCTCCTCGCATTTTTTCCCATCCAAAAACAGAAAGCGAATTACCGAACGATACTGCTCTTTTTCCATCTTAGCTAAAATCACGAAACACGTCTTACTCAAATGGCTGTCAAATCCAAACTAACCTATCAATCAGTCTGCAATTTGTTATACCGTCGTTTGATAGATGGCAGCACACGATGATAGTAGTATGTTGGGCAACATTCATATACCAAGGCCTGTAAATTCAAGCCTTTCTATTAGCTTATCCAACACAAGATTAAAAAGTAATGAGAATTTGAGTGGATTTCCTTACTTCACCTCTATGTGGATTTTAAATTTAAGTATCAGAATGAGAATGATGAACTGTAGGGTTTGAATGCTCTTTCGAGGCAAATGTGACAAGAATGCAATGTGTTTTGTTTCTTGAAGACGAGCTGGAATCAATTGACCGACAATTCAGTTCTGGATGAATAATGGATGAAGAAGGAAAAGAAGAAGCTGACATGGATTTAAGCTGAAGATGTGCCGAAGAGTTTCATCTGCTTCCTTGCAAGGTCATTTTACTTTCTAATTGGGCAAAACTTTGAATAGCATTTCCTGAACAATGAGGGAGATGCCTGATCAAGTTTGTGGTTATGGAGCGACCTTCGCAACGCAGCTCAAAATTGGTCATTTGATTCAATTAATTCTCCGTTCATCTAATAGAATCCCGAACGGAATTGACTCATGCTTTGGAAGGTGTTGGATTTCCTAGCGCAGACTCAACAACAAATCAGGTTTTGATATTGTGCTGGCAAAAATAATTTTTGGGCAGTTTCCTGCAACTTGGTTAAAAATTAGTCGATCTTAGAAATTGTTTTTGTGAATGAATTTGTTTTTGTTATGTCGGCATTTAAAAATGAAACATTTTCATGCTATGTTTTAGGATCGTATAAATACACAAAGCATTGTTTTTTGTCGCATTTTACAATCTTTTTAAAGAAGTTTTCAACAAATTCTGCAGACAGTGCAGCACATTACTTAAAAGGGTTTTTTTTTCTAAACGTTAAAGATTGATAGAATATGGAGCGTACAAAGAAAAGAAATTTATGATCGACATATTTAAAATTCAATTTAATATAAATGAATAATGTTGCTGAGATACCCTGTGTAGTGTATAGCCGGGAAAAACGTTTAATGCAATTAACTCCTTTTTTTAAATAAAAACTTTTTCTTTTAGTCTATTGTCTTGTTATTGTTTTCACAATTTGAAAAAGACCCTTGGGCATTCTTTTTCTTTTTGTTTATAACAGAACAAATCCTGTTTTTAGTATGCTAATTTATACGGCTAAATAAAGTTGATTGCATTCGTCACTAATTAAAACGAACTCTTGAAATATCTCCACCATGCCGAAATAACCCTTCAAAGGTTAACTAGGAGGGTGCCCAATCGCACCCTTTCATCACCGGTAAACGAAGGTCGAGACTTAAATTTGATTTGACTTCCATATACATAATATATTCAGGCACACGTCCCAATCTTTCATCGATCCGTATTCCGTATTGACTGTATTTGTATGAGTTAGCTTATAAATATCAATAGCATTTTTAAGTAGTGGCTTTGTTGCGGGATTCATACCTGTACATGTAACAGTGTATAAGCCCCAACGTTATAATAATAGCATTGTGGAAAATGTTAATGGCGTTATAAAATACCTCTTAAAACGCACTTGAACGGATTCTTTATTAGATTTACAATAAGATAAACTTTCTGAAGAAAACAGTACTAAAATATTTTTTAACAACTGGAAAATAAATACACAATAGGTGTGGGTATTATGAGCACGAGTAATTACAAATTACACTCAAGCTAGTTATGTACAGAAATTTTATTTCTTTTCTTCCACATCAATCAAATTGTTTAATTTAATTGGAAGTTAGATAATTAACAAACGAAATGAAACTGCGTTAAATCATGTCACTGAGGAAGTGGCCACATAATGAACAGTCTATTAGGGAAGTGACCGACATGAACGAGGGTAGCTGCCCAGTCGGGGGTGACTTCAAGTGTCCAAACATTTCCCCATATATCAATAACCGATAGTTGTACAACGCTAACAAGGTCTAACTTTGATGTTTAACGTTGTCTGTCCATTTGGTCTCTCCACCCTCGCTTTTATCTCATTTTAGTACTTTTAACACCATAAAAGCTATTATTGTGGTGAACTTGATTTCGGAAATAGTTGTGGTCAAGGATAAATTTATTGTTGGCAGGTCATGCCTTTTAAGGGCAGATGGCTTACTAACTACTTCTGTGTATAATGTTATTTCTGCTAATTTCTTTTAATTGGAGAAAATGCATAATTCACTTTCTTTCTTCTGTTATTCATAATCTGCCTTCACAAAAATATTAAAGTCAGATTTTCCTCTTTTTAAGCATAAGAACCAATAAGAGAGAAGAAACCTATTAATGTGAGATTCGAAATTGTTAGAAAAACCAAGAATAATGAACTGGAAAAGAAAAAGGTTAGAAGACATAACGATCAACTCCATAAAACAGGCCGGTGAAAGATGGTTTTTAAAATAAATAAATAAATTGAAAATACAAAGCAAGTAAGGCCCAAAGAATATTGCTAGAATTAAAAGAGACAGAGGAAGGATAGGTTAGTTTGAAGAACCTCGACAGTCTCAAGATTAACATAGCAAAGAGATTATGATGTGACACAGACAACGAAGTATTTCTATTTCTAATTGTCCTTTACCTTCCATACGGTTTTTCAAAACTTCTTTTGGTTGTAAAGACTTACCCAGTGATCCTATAATCATACTCTTTAATTCCTTCAAGCATTTTCAATAAAATCTGAATGTACGTATTGTCGCTAATACAAGAATCAGGTGTACGTTCTCATCGGTTTCTGTAGTAGTTTATAAATCATAAACAAGACGAATGACCCAATTGACTTTAATATTTTTCTCGTTGTTAAGGACCACCATAACAAAAATTTCTTTCTTGCTTATTGGCACCTCAGTTTGAAAGATTATGATTTCTAGACATGGTCAGACCTTTTCTCGGGTTATTCCAAGGCAAGCGGTTCAGACTAAATTTTGAACCTTGATTTTTTCTTTCTCTTGCAAAATATCATTATCTTTCTACCGTATATTGTCGATGACTTTTTTTCGATTCTAAGAATTAAGGTGTTAATATGACTTGGAAATTCGAAAAGTATTTTAGTTGTTTTAATACATAATGCAATTTTGCTTAGTAAGTGGCTAAGGTTAACGTGAGATTTTCAATAATTTAAAGCTTGCCATCATGGACGGAGATCTAGAGCGGAGCCTTTTTGAAAACTTTGAATTTGGTGTGTTTCTTCCAATATCTTTGGACAGTAAACACAGGCGAGCTCAATTTTGTATGAAAACGGCAGTGGGCATTTCTAACAAATACTATAAACAATTACAAATACATCTAATATAAAAATTGTAACTTACTACTGTAAAGCAAAATTGTTCAAAGCTCAATGACGACCCAGCAAAAAGTATATAAGTGTATTTTGTTTTGACTTCAGCTTCTAAATACCTTATTATTTAAGACTTCCATAACTATTTGCAAAACATTCTGTATAAGTGTTATTAATTTTGGCGGCTCGTAAATTCCTTTTATAATCCAAAGTCTTCCGCTACTTAGAAAAGGATGAGAACTACTGCTTTGCAGAACTGGATCTTGTTAAGCAAATGATGTACAGGGTAGAGGAAAAACGATTGACACATCTTAAAAAGGAGTTTTTGAACCTACAGGTGGGCAGTACTGGCTTGCTTGGTTGAGTGTAGCAGCTGACACCTTGGAATTCACTTTGCTATGGAGCGTTGGTCTGTGCGCAATCGCGTCGCTGTTGTTAAATTATTTACTTCAACTAACTTTATTACGAGTTTTTTTTTTCTTATTTCATTGACTCTTAATACTAGAATCTAAATGCGAAAGAATACCCAAATCCAGAAAATCTTTTAGAGAAGGTTTGGAGAGCCTGTTCTGTTAGACTATTTTGGAGAAAAAGATGTATCTTTAGTTAGGGGTTGATTAAATGAACACTGTACACACTTTCTCCAGTTTTTTAAAATTCCTAATATTTGTTCAGTAATGTTCTTTGTTAATTTTACTACTAACCTTCAGTTCAGAAACTTTTTATTTTTAGCCACAGGACACGTTCTACACCCCGAGAAAATAATAAATTGAGCGGTGATATTACTCACAGTGGTATAAAACGTTCTTAACTGTATTGTTAAGGAAAGAACATTATTAAGAAGTCGGAGAATTCAGATGTCAATTTGGAATTTTTCAATCAGATCGCTGGATTTCAATATCGCAATTAGCTAATAATGACTTTAAAAACGCTTTACGCAGGCGAGGGTTAGCTATTACGTTTTTCCTAAATTCTAAAAATATTAATTATAGTTTTATCGAAGACCTACCACTACTGCATTAAGAGAATTTAATTGTCATTTATTATTACCGAAACTAGTCCAAACTTGCTAGAATATAATAGAAACTGGAACACAAACAAGAAAAGTATGGCATTTGGTAATTCCGCCTTGATGCCAACCATGTTAATGAAACACTTGTTTATTCTAATTGCACTTTTACAAATGCAAATGCACCCTCTTGTATTGAATTACATTACATCGATTCTCCAGATCTGCTTGAGCATATCAGACAAGTCAAAACGCAAAAGCAGCAAGAAGACGTTAGAATAAGGTTTGCTAAAGATAAATAGAGACATAAGCAGAATGTGTTAATGCTATCAAGTGAAATAACTTTCTCTGATGTTGATAGTGAAGAACAAATAGCTGATACCCAAGACGGTAGTAAAGCAAGTTATAGATTCATTTTCAATAAAAAAGCGCAACACAGCACATTATGGTTTTCAAAGGATCAGGTATGGTATTGGTCTGCATTCAACAGCTGCTATCACTAATTCCGCTTAAAGTCAAAATACTTATAGTTGATCACAATAAAGTCGAAAGAGCACAAGAAAATGTTATTACGTCTTTGGATCAGAAATCTGAGGAACTTTGTAAGAAGGGTGGAATTGACTGCATAACGTCCAGATCAGCAGTATCATTAAAAAACAGTATCAACAGTACTGCAAGGTTAGGTTCAAAAAAAGCTGAAGTTATTGCTGCTACTTTTGTAGCACTGATAAAAGTATCGTTGTGATCACAACACTCGAAGGGAAGAACTTGTCAAACAACAAGTGGACAAGTAACATTGGCAAGATGCTAGACACTTGACCTAAAAGGTAAAACTTTCAACAACTTAAGACTGATAGTGGAATATATCGTTGGCGTCTTTACCCTTCAACATTCAACATCAAAGTAAAACACTCCTGCATGGAACGCCTACGTCACGCCAACTACTACTACATTAGGAAACCTGAGACTACCATTAGTCAATAGACAATAACCTATTGTTGACACTGAAGACCTTATTAAGCTATTGATAATATTTAAGAATTTTCAATTTCTAAAAAAAAATTTAATTTAGAGTTGAATCTACTATTTAGTTTGAGTGTATACGACATCTATTCCTTTTTCTTTTTGTAAACATAAAGAATTATTGCGCAAGCTCAACACTAAACACGTTTTTGTGAAGCATATTCACATACGTTGTATTGATTAACGCAAAATAAGTAAAATAAGTCTTTTCTTACGTCTTCATTAACCAATTTAATTGTTACACTAAATTTTATTTTATAACATCGTAAAAGATTGACTGTGTAGGTACCAAACTTGTAGCAGTTTTGCGCTCTAATGATATGGTGGGTTTCAACTTCAGCGCACCTCTACTGAATTTTGGCTTTGAAAAAAAGTGTGTACTAAGAAGAAGCTAAGTTGAACTTAAGAGATTTAAAAATCTGGCAGCTCTTTCCTATTTAGTTTTTTATAAGTAAAATAATCACATTTTAAACACGACTTGGTTTTAATTACCTACTTATAATTAATACTTCTATAATCAAGACAGATGAAATACCATAAGATGTTAAATAGAAGCAGAAGACATGCCAAACAACAATTTTGCAATCAAGACAAATTAGTTCGATTGTATATTTTAATTGTAAATTTACGAGTAATTTATCGCACATTTATGTAATAATCATTACGTATAAACGACATCACACTGGGTTTATTATACTGCTTTTTACTAGAAAACAGTGCTCATGCCAATTATGTTTAAGATTGGGTTTTTATTTTATAGCTCATATTATTACCCCGTCACAATAATGGCCTCCTGACACTGTAGGAGATCAGAATGTGTACAAATCAATAAAAGAACTTTATGTTTTAATCCTTTACACGTGGATGACCTTTAATTATTTTTTTGTCACAATCTAAATCATTTTTTTCTTTTTACTTTTTCTTTCGTTCTGCCTATCCTACTTTTATAAACGGCACTGTCGAGATAACATTTGCAGAATATTTGATGAATGTATGGATTTGGATTATTTTTTTTTTTATAATTTTAATTAGTGGATATTTATTCAGGTAGCAATCAGTTTTATTATTAGATAATACGTTGGAGTAATTAAATGTCTTGTATTTGTTGGACACTGAATAGAATACGTAATTATGCATATTAATTATAATTAATTTTAACAGTTATTCTATGGTTGAATAGTTTGCTGTCTAGAAATGTTATATAGGTTGACATTTTACTCTAGAAATCCACGGACCGTTCATAATCAACGTTGGTATTTGATGGATTAATGTTTTTAGTTTATTTACGCATTAGAAACCATTAGATCGTTAGTTGGCGAAAAAATTTCAGACAGTTTAATCGATCTTCATCGAAGAGGTCAAAATAATCATCTGCCCATAATAGTTAACTATTGCTTGACGAAATGCATAAAACATTAATCATTATCACATTAGCATAGTGTGTCTGTTCTTTAAAAGGAACTAAGGCGTTGCCATTAACTAGGTATTTCTGTTATCGGAAATAAAATATTAAGTAAGTTATTCACTTGTGGAGGTTTTAAAGAATAGATTTCCTTTGGTGTTCTGTTTATTATAACTAGGCCAAAACTGTCAATCATAAAGTAATTTGATTCGTATAAAAGTTTGTTTAATATTTTCATTTTATTGCCGCCAAGAAAGAAATTAGAAGTTGCGTGTTTTTTTGTTATAACTTTAATTTTCACAAATAATTCTCCCAGTATTGTACCTCTAGAATTTTTTTTTATGAACTATTTGTCTTAATTTTGCTTTCGTTTCAAGCTTCTGATTCAGTGGAATAAATTGTTTAAAGAAAATCTAATTCGTTCATAGCATTGTTTTAATTAGGTTAGGTCATTGAATCTACAGCAAAATCTTAAATATGATTACCTATGATCACACCCCACTTAAAACAACAACAAATATTAGTCTGAACTAGGTATGTGATCATGAATGTTGGAGCAAAGTGTGACAAAAACTTATTTTCAATGATGAGGACAATTGCAATTTGGCTTATCGTACATACTAGAAAAAAACCACCTCCAATTCGTTGACGAGGCATTTCAGGACAACCTTTGAATAAAAAACTCTGGTCAGAGTCTTCTAGTACGGCTTTTAAAACTTTTAAAACTCCAAACGAACGCCGGCACTGCTCTAGACGACCTTCCTAGACATTGAGCGCGTATTCCCCAAAATTGATCACAAGGAGCCCGAGTCCCTTCTCAGTTTGTGCGCATCATCCGAAGCTTCCTGATCTCCCGCCCTCACCGGGTAGAACTCAACTCTAACAAGACACTGGTGATCCTTTTCAAACACCTGAACCTGTGCACGAAACCGATCTCATCTTGAATTGTGATGCTGAGACAACTGTCCCCGGCTGTCTCCCACCGTCTTGTAGTTGGACATTACGTTATCAAAAATTTTCTCTTTGGTCCAAGACACCAAGCGATACTGCGGCATCGTCTAGCAGCGTAGCCTCCCTGCTGTTGATTTTCCACACCGGCATTCGTGAATTCCACAAGCTCATTATTATTCCACCTACAAAGCCTTTGTCTTCGTTTTGAATTATCGCTATATCTGCCTTGGGGCTGCCGCCCCCAGCCTTGGGAAATCACTACGCAGGAAGGAGAGGGCCGTGTGTCGGAGGTTACTTCGACTGTATTTCTTGGCCATCAGCTAACCTAATACGATACCCAAGCTTGCGAAATTCAATTACCAAACCTCCCTAACTTTTTAACATCCTAAATTCTTCCATTTTCCGCCACAAGTCTGTTTTATGTTTCAGGTTCCATCAAAATTTCAGAGGCCGACGACATATAGGCGGCGCACTCGTAGTTTGAGTGAGCGTGTTTGGCGTGATTGCCCTCGCAGCAGCAGTGGCGGTGAAGCCGACGGAAAATTGGGGACCGCACCGACGACGGAGCCAATTGGCAAATCTCTCTACAACCTTCTCCGAACCGACCAAGCCCGAAATATCCTAGAAAGTTTAGTAAGAACCTTGCTATTAAACTCATCCTATCTTACCTTTGACCGCGTGCAGCGGTCGCCCTTTCAAATTACCAAATTACATTCAGACCGAAAAGGCATATGCTTACAGCGGCTTGTGCAGGGACAATTATGATTTGACCTTGGTTTAGGTTTTTCAGTGAGTTTAGTCTACCCATTAAGTTTGCAGCCTGCAGAAAATCTCCAGCGCCAGACAGTTTAACAGCATTTTCTTGAAGATCGTAAAGATTCACCAAATCATTTCCCTCTCTCTCTCTCTCAATTCAAGCCGTCGTCGTTTTGAAATAAGCTTACATGTTTTATACCTGCAAACAAAGACAATAAACAAATAAAAATGAACAAAAAATCAAACAAATAGAAAATAAATCTCAACGATAAAACAAAAACAAAATAAGACAAAGAAGAAGAAAATTCCAATAGCACAGCTACATATGAGGCCGGTGTGCATTCGACTTGCAAACCGCAGTTATATTATGCAACATAGCTGAAATAAAAAAGATTATTTATAAATGCACAATTGCGCAAAAAAACTATTTGGTTTGTACATACCTTTCAAACGAAATTCTACTGTATTATTTAATTAATTAATGTAGATTTAGGTATTAGTGAGTATATATTATGATATAGTGCTTCTAAACGTTGGGGGTTGTAGAAACTTGAAAAATTAAATTAAATTAGTTCATTTTGCAACAAATCAAATACAAATTTTCAAACAAATAAACAATGGAAAGTAGTAGCAGATCAACGTTAAATTTCCACCGAAGGAGGGTGACCGTTTTAGATCCCATTCTGGATTCTCTTCAGCCGAAGATGGTTGGATGTGGATTTTGCAACGGAAAAGTTATTTAAATGTTTGTTCCATTTAGGCAGCAGCTGCCACTGAAGTGGAGATATAAAAGCAAAATTAGCGCAGAGCTGGTGATGATGGTGGAGGTGCCGGCAATGGTTATGCTGTGGAAGTATGGCGTAAGTGATAGATTTTAGCGGTCGTCAGCTTTATATAAACTGGCGATTGAGGCGGTGGAGAACATTTGGATCGTCGTTATTTTGTAGTTAGAATTTCTAGTATTGTGCCTGGATGCTGACATTCTGTCAAGCCGCCTCCATCGACTACCCGACCGCATGCCTATGGGTACGAACTTTTTAACCCTTTCGGGGTTAAAACGATCTTTGCTGGCTGGACGGGTGCGGACAGCGTGCCGACTCCGGTCGTTTTCCGTCGGCATGCGCCAAATTATTCCTTCTAAAAAATGTTAAATTCTGATTTTTTTGCTTTACTACGATCGCCGAGACATTTTCTGTACAAAAAATGTTCCCACACGCATAATACAGTATACTGCTTGTAAAATAGGCGCAAATGATGATAGAAAGTGCCGGCTGAACATAAAACAGAGGGAGGGAAAATTATCCAATCAGCGCTAAATAGGGGTGTTATTGGTCATCATAATGTCACATGTTTGTGAAACCGCAAAAGTTTCCCGTCCCAAACGTCCCATCCAAGCTTTCAACCCGAGTCGTTTCTCGTCTGATAGGTAAAACAAATTGTGCAACTCCAGTCGTTTCCCGTCCCAAGAGGGTTAAGGGCACATTATCCCTTTTACGTATTAGTACCTTCTATTTGCGATAGTTAAGGTTCCGAATTAATAGGACGTACCGTTCCGGCGCACATGACGAAAAACTAGAAACAGGGAATTCACAAAAAATTTTGAAATTTCATATCTCCGAAGATCATTCTACAATTTGAGCTGAGTCTTGAGGCCAAGGGCACAAAGGCTTAGAAAAGCTATATGATAAATATCCGCACTATAATTACGAAAAAATAGCTACGCTTAAGAGGGTAGAAGGGGATAGCCTCCCCTTAGGTTTAGGAGATTTTTTTTGGAAAAATTGCCAAATTTGTCTACATAAACACGTATAGGGAGTTGAACTACACTCATTACAGAAGACGGGTATCAATTCCAGGGCTGTGTTTTCATCGTTTCTTAGTCTTTGTATGTTCGACCTAGAGGATGACCTGTTAATAAAAAAGCCTATAGAACTAT
This sequence comes from Ignelater luminosus, assembly GCA_011009095.1. Lineage (NCBI taxonomy): Eukaryota > Metazoa > Arthropoda > Insecta > Coleoptera > Elateridae > Ignelater > Ignelater luminosus. Next base: position 29,174 of record VTPC01006515.1, on the reverse strand, counting down.
TTCTGTTTTTGATTCCATTCATTTCCCTAGCGTTTCGTATAACTGTTTCAGAAAAGTTCAAAAGAAGACAAATTATGTTGGTTTTTATTTAATCGACCCCAAAAAGCGAGTGCACGCTATTGGCATTCACCTAGGCTTGTTGCTTCGGTAAGTCTCTTTATTTAGAAAAAATATTCCAGCTTGATCGGCCCAGAATTAACCGAGTTAAGCATTCTTTAAATGGACATCTCGTCAATCCATGGAAAAAAGTGCGAGATTAACCGAATCGAGTCAAGTTTCTCTGAGTAGGTAGAAAAGTAGTCCTATAATGCAAATCTCAAGTATTATGTCGATTGGACAATCAGGATTGTTTTGGTGGGGGTTGCAAAATGCGCAAATAGCCAAAACGGTTTGTCGGAAAAATCCAGGGCTTTTTCGTTTATAACCGGGAATTCGTCGTAATGGCCGATAATATTCGTAAATCCATGTCGCACGACAAAAAATCAGATGCCTATAACTATTATGGTATTTGAGCTAGGATCTAGCTTGGGTTTCACCTAGTGCGTCCTCTAGTGATCAAACTAAAGCAAATAGAGAATTGGCTTTAACGGCAACAAAAGCTTATAATAATCCACAACGTTATTCCGCAACGCCGCTTCGATACCTTTCAAAAACCCCCACCATCACCACCCTTCACGGACGCCTATGGACCCAAATTCAAAACTGCCTAAAGCAAAGTACTTTTTGGAGAATCTACAAGACAATGCACTAGGTCCCAAATCGTTTAGCTTACCAATAAGGCACTAATAAATTTAGGATTTTGTTCATTTTCGCTGCTAGGTATCACTGCGCTTGCTCAGTGCGCACAGTTTAGTTGTAGAACCTTAAACTTAACACCCTCCAAGCCAAAATTGGCTCACCCGTTCTCGATTTATTTCGATTTTTTGTTTTTAAAAAGTGCAAAATTTCCTACTTTGATCCTTCTTGCTCTCATCCTATTGGGTAATTAATGAAAAACTGCCAGGTGATGACTTGCCTATGGGCGGCCTGACCCTGATCTCGTCCAAATGCAAGAGCGAAACGATGGATGTAAATTATTTGATTCTAATGGTGAGTAATCTTAAGAAAGCTTTAATCATCAGTCACGTTCATTGTTTAAAACTATGTCGGATTTACAGATGTCTGAAGAATCATGTGCAGGATTTGAAAGGTAATGCATAATAATCCGTATTTCTAATAAGCCAACAATAACTAAATAATGGAATAAGACAGTTTAATCAGAAAGCTGTTTATTTAGACTGGGCATTATTAAATTTAAATTGAGGTGTATAAGCGTGCTAGGTGAAGATTTAAAAATTGATATAAACTGTGTACCGGACAATCACAAAATAAATTAAAATTGAGAAAAATATTTTGATTTAAAATAATAATTTTTGTCTAATAGATTAATACACCAAAAAAGGAGAACATAAAACAGTTTTAGATTTTTTTTTACCATAGAATAAACAAAAATTATTACTGAGACATTTTAAATTTCGATCAATGTGATAACAGCAGCATAAAAACCATAATTCCCTAAACACTGCCCAGGTTAAATATTAAAAGTGCCGTTTCCGCATTTAATGTATTTTTGACTATTTTAGAAAAGAGGTTATAAAATTTACTCCTTTTAAATTGTTACAAAAATCTACCATAACACACCAGGAGTACAGAAATACGACCATACGCTACCATAAATCGGTTTTTATATTCAAATGGCATTTTCCATTTGGGGATTTGTCCGGTATTTCCACATATTTAAAGTTGAAAATGTACAGTTAGAACAGTTGCTGAAGATGCGATAACACCGTAGGGTCACCGACGGGTCACCATGTCATAAGCTTGGCCTTTGGTCAGAATCTCGCAGCACAAAAACTGTTTTTGGTCTTTTCACAAAAAAAGTGTGAATTATTGCTGATTAGATGCTAGTGGATGTACTAATTTATCCATTCAAGATAGGTGTTCGTTGGCCTTTTAACTTGTACTTGTAGAATGAGAATTTCTTTTAAAGTACCACACATAAATTTTTATTTGATGGTTAATAATGTCCGTTTGCCTAAAAAAACCGTTTTCTATATGTTAAACAAAAATAAGTACCCACGTGTAATTTCAGATATAAACTTGTTATATTAAGATAGATGTGCTTGATTAGTAACATGAAACAAACCAAAAACAATGAAACGAACAATCATACCATCATTAAACGTTTTTTATCTTCCAGATACACGCTTTTTTTCTAAAATTACACTGACAACTTCAATAATTTTAAGCATAATCGTATCGTAAACTTCATTTCGTTATTTATTTCTTAATTACTCTTGGCCTTTTGAACTACTTATGAAGATCCTTAAGGCGCCGGTATCTTCCTGATGTGTTTCGCTTATGTTAAAACCCATAAACTTCAGGTTCATATTTTATTATCATATTAACTTGCTTATAAAATGAACCAACTTGGGCATGCTAATATGTAATAACAACTTATGGTAAAAGAACTGCTTTATAAAAATAACGTGCGTTTAGTACAAGCTTCCGTTTATAGCCTGAAATTATGTTACAAGAACACTTTCATTAGTCTTTATGAAGCAGTCGTAATGAATTTAGTTTCAATTATTTTCTTCTTATATAAGTAACTGTACTGTTATGTTAAATAAAAAATTACGTTATACTTATTCATTTTAAAATACTGGATAGCGAAGATTTTTCCCAAATAAATTATTATTACTAACTACTGTCAAGATATTCAAATAAAGCTTTCACTTTTATTTAAAAGAGAATTTACAAACTATAAAAATTATTGTATTAGTTTAAAGGCGCTAATTGTAAAAAGAATTCCAGAAAGTAAAGTAACTTTTAAAACTATACAAGGTGTCAACAGAAAATCTTAAATCAATTATAACTTAAATATTTTTCTTTATATTTGGAAAGCACGCACGAAGAAGATCAAGTTGTCAAATGGAATTGAAAACAAGCAACACTTGTTTTTTATTTTTATCTACTTGGCGCCCTATACCGTCAGTAATGGAGGTATTTTATAAGTAAAATTTGCAAAATAAAATCTACCAAGTGTTTAAAAAGTAGAACTGAACTACTGACCTCAAAATAGAAATGTATAGCTTCAGATTATATTGAAAAACCATTTTAAGAATTTCAAAACTATACAAGGTGTCAGCAAAATGCAAACTTAAACATTTACAAAGGTTCCAATAAAGATTTTTGAATGCAAGGACTACCAACTATTTCTTCTTGGTATCTGAATATGTCCTACCTCTTTGTAAGTGATATTTATTTAGTCTTCAGTAGACAAAGTCTAATTACATGAAGATTTTTGTATTTCAAAAATTAGACGCGATACACAAAATTGATTTATGTAAAGACTATCATTTAATCAATTTGTATTACTAACTATTGTTAGCCGTTTGGGATAATACAGAAGCAAGTGTAGACTAACTTTTTTGTTGTTGCTATTGTCCTGGCTATTAACAGTATTTTGGTCCACATACTGCCATTTGTTACCATATTTTGCAAAGCTCCGGCACCGTTGCGTCTTGCTGGTTAGATGTTCTTCGCCATTACCCTCATTGCTTCAACAATATACGAATTCTTGAAATGACCTCCAGACATTCATTGGTTTTGGGTTTTCTGCTGTGCGCAAACCATATTCACGTTCCACAAGCTTGCTAGGACAACAGGATTTACAGACATCACCACGAATAAATACTGTGGACGCTTGGCTTTCCATCCATCATTCATCATCACCTCTCGAGGCAGATCGTCACTCTGTTAGTAGTATGGAGAGTCTCCGGTCTGCGAGTTGCCTAGATTTCCACCTGAAAAACATCTAAAGATTCACCAAAACGACTTGGTTGGACAATGATGTCATGGAGAGGGATGTTGCCCACAGCTGCTTCACTTTCCTTGAGGTATAAAATGGGGACATCTTGGAGTAAAGCCAGTACTATTGCTGCCGCGGAATCCATTACCATGTTTATCAACGCCTCGTCAAGCTGTCCTACCTAAAGCCGACTTCGTCTGTTCCCATTGCTTGCTTGGTGCGGGCTTCCTATTCATCATCAACATCATCAGTCACCACCAGAAAGAAATTAGAATAGAAATTACAAAAAACACATTAATGAGTCTTTGTCCTCGTATTGCTAACATATTGCAACAAGTCGAAAAGTTGATATCAGTAGAGATATGATGATTACTGTCAGTGGTGTACTTTTTGGAATCAAACCAATACTTAGCTAGTGAAACTCCTTATTGCACCAAATTTATTTGGATTCTCTTATGCTACTGAAAAAAAGGAAGAAAGTAATAATATGCAAGTATTTATTTTAAAAACTAGCTGCACTTGCTTTAGTGAACATGACACTAGCACAGGAATCGAGAAATGCGGCTGATTGGGTTTTGCGTCATCTTTGGCCTACAAGAAAAAGTTGGTGTGGGGTCGATATCTATCATCTGACATCTAGTGATACTCATAAATTTAAAATAGGTAAAGAAAAAACCAAATGTTTTCTTTTGAAAGAGTCTGTCTTTTTACCCTACTGCCAGAAACTTTTGCACAAAAATTGTTAACTTGAGTTGAAAGTATATTATAACGCAAAAAGAACACGGAGAAGATAAAGCATTTTTGACGGCAGAGACTAAATTCCCAAAAAGTTTTCAATAAAATCACTTCCTCTACTAGATATTCATCAAGAGAGTGTCATTGAATCGAATGGAAGGAAAAATTAAAAATTGCTTCCGTAATGTGAACAACTCTGAATAAGTAGAAGACAATTGAAGAAGGTAGAAGAGAATAAACGTTTGTTGGTTGTTTGGAAGTCAGCTACTAGTAATGTCAGCAGTCTCTAATCCTTGACTTACGGTGATGTTTTGTTTCTGTTATTTGCTTTACTTTTACTGTCTTTCCAACATGCGATTGTTACTGTTACTGTTTCTGTGCATTTCTGGGGAAATTCCTTCGTTTTCTTTGTAGTATGTGCCTTGACCAAACTAGTTTTTGTTTTTTCTTGTATTTGTATATTGAGGACAAACAGATGATGCATTTAATCATTATCTTTGCAGTGGAAATAACAAATTATTGATCATTTGAATTGGCATCACTGTACTACTAGATACTAGAGTAAGTGCAGTGGATCAGACTTTTACTGTCCATGTAATCATGGAGACAGTATCTACAAATTAGTTTGCCTATCTTCTTTCTGTTTCTCTAGTTCTTCTTATCTTCTTGTGCTTTCTTTCCATTCTAAAATTCTATAATAAAGTCTGGGAAAATCACAATTCTTAATGCCATCTTCTTACTCCGTCTTTTAGATGTCACTGCATATGTAGAAGGGCTTGGCATCACGTGGAAGGCTTTGAATGAGATTTGTTAAGCTTCTATAGAACTTGGTAAATCTGTGCTGTGTTGTACTAAAAGCTGCACGCTGGGAGCTGATGAATGTCAGTCACTAGAGGTAGATTTCCTGCATAAATCGTCGGCAGTAAAAACAAATCATCTCTTGAATTGAGATTTTTAGACAAAAAAACAATAAAATAGTAGGTAAATAAACCACTCAAAAGATGAAATATAAAACACATTAAAGGTATTTTAGGTAGAAAATATTCAAAATAGGCAAAGTGGCCTATTTGACATTTTTACTTACACTACGGCATACACCTATATCTTCATTTAAAATCTGGCGTTTCAGAGGGTTGCATGTCACTGTATTTTAAGTTTTGGACTTTTCTCCACAAAATATATTGAAAGACGTCAACTATATTTAGAGTTTTTGGAAATTAGATTTTACAGTCTCTAAACGGAAACAAAAACGGAAAGTTTTTCATTTTAAAGAATTAAGAGGAAACGGTAAATACTAATTACATATGCTAACAACATTAAAAGTGTGATCGTTCTTTTTTTTAATGACAGTTACATCCTAAATTGATGAAAGAACACTTACCGGGTGGTTGGATCTACAGAGAATTAATTGGTGGCTTTGTGAAATCGCTGTCTTTTGGCTTTCCTCCTTCATGTGAACTGCATGACCAACAGGAATAGAAGAAAGACGGTTGCCGTTGTGAAGCAATACAGCGTTCAAACTAAGCTTGGAGGAGTCTGTGAATAACCTCCATTCAGTTGGATCATGTTTCAAATTCAATCTTTTCATCAAACCATTAATGTCACAGCAAAAAACAAGATTGTTTTTCTTCTCAAAAAAAGGAAGCAGATCCCGTTGACGTTGTCTGTACTTGGAGACCCTGACATAATGTTGAAGATTCCATTGCTGTAACCTTGACCCTAGAAGTTCCGCCTTCTCCTGTGACAAGTCAAGGTATCGAATGAGATCACTGAACTTCGACTGGCTCAATCTGTGCGGTTGATCATCTTTTTTCTCAAAATCAGGGTCATGGGATGTTGAAGGCTTGTTGGATTCTTTTTCCACACTGTCTTTATTTTCTACTTATAACTCATAATTTTGGGGTGGAGTAGGAATTGGTAAACTGTCTGAATGTGGAGTAGGTCAAATAGCGGATGAAAGATTTGGATATTGAACTTTTCCCCTTTTTTTCATTGACAATCCTGCCTTTATAGGCGGAGTCAAGCAAAAATAACAGTCATCTGTATGGTTTGTAGGCTCCCGCCAAATCATAGGCATAGCAAAAGCCATTGATCGTTTTTTATTTTTTAGCCATTCTCGTAATAAAACTGAACATGACTTGCAACATACATGTGGAGCTCATGACTTATCCTGGTCCCCTACCTTCATACCAAAATAATGCTGGTAGGAAGTCTTCACAAGAGGCGTCAAATTACGTTTCTGTGAGTAAAATGTTATTTCACTACAAATGCAACAAAATTTGTTCACTGAATTTACACATTTTCGTGGCATGTTTATGTAACAAATTTTACTCTCTAAAAACACTCCAAAACAAGAAATTCTGCACTAATTACAACAGAAATAATATAAAATTCACCGTCACAGCAATAGTGTTTACGTTTATAACCTACCCACAGCTAGATTACTGTTGCATTTTGACAGTTAACTGAAAATGTAGACTATAGAGAATATAAAATGTTACTGTATCTCTAAAACCAGAGCTAATCGGCAATGTTTATGGTGATTTTTGAATTCAGCAGGTGTAAATACATAAGAATCAGCTATTTTTGAGCCCTAAACATTTCCATTGTTGGTCAGTGTTATTATTGGACGGTAAGTATTTGTTCTGGGATGTTACGAAACAATAGAAATATCAAACACGCAAGCTGGAATAATACGTCTTTATTATTAGTTATTCTAATACTTTTTCTTGACTCTCCATAAAGACTGGTCGCGTTGGAAGCCTCTACTATGTCGGTTGCTGAAACTGGAGGTTTTACCATGATCATGGTAGTATCTCCGACTATCACCACATCTGAAACGCCTTTAAAAACATTGATTAGGAAGCTTGTTTTGTTATAATCCTTCAAATTCATTAAACAACTTTCATTAGATACCGTAACTGATATTTTCTTTGGGAAAATTACTGAATGCGTTGGCCATCAGTTTTACGCTTTTCGGAATTTTATTATTTCAACAAACTCACTGCTCCTCACTACAAAATGAAAAGTACTCAAGGTACTGCACATCCAGCAGAATGTTTTCTAGAGATTGTTGATGTATTTTTTTTTGCTGACTCTGATTGCAACTGTATGAGTCATACTGGGTGTTGCTCAAAAGACACATCAAACATTGCTTTTGTAGGTATATTCAACAGCTGAGATAGAAAGAATCTTAAATTTCTGAAAATTGCTTTTTTCTCAGTTGACATTTCGGCACCCAAACGCAATAAATAATGAGATAATGAAAATATTGGCCAAGATTCTGTTGAAGTTATAAGTCAAAAGCAGCACTATGCATACCTTCCATAAAATAATGTTATATTATTTGAAAATTACAGTCATTTGTTGAGTCTAAAAAACAGTATAATAATTCTAATTAGGGACATTTTGCTAACTCATCATAAAATTTCCAGATCAGTAACCCTCCGAATGTATCCATTTTGGTAAACGTTTTTATGTTATTATATCTAATGTGATATAAAGGTTAATATTTTTTTTTCGTGGGATACGCTATTTTCGAGTAAAACAAATTTTTACAGGTTTGCAAAGATTGATATAAGATTTTGTGTTCTTTTAATATCTCTAAATATCAGTCTGATTTACCACAGCTGGTACATCAAAATAACTTTCATTATAAAGTTATCTCTTCATTTATTTTCTTTGTTGTTCCATTTTTAGTCATTTTTATAAATACCAATTTTTCTGCAATTCCGTCCTAATTTAGATTTGACTTTGTGAGTACTACAGTTTTCAGAATCACTTTGATTTCTAAATTTTCTATTGTTATCAGTGCTTGTTATTGCAAGATAACCTAGAAGAAACATTTTCGCGATTAGCTAACAGAAGAGTTTTACAATAAATTAGTATCTACGGTGTAGATACCATATCGAGTTTCTGAAATTGCAGAATAACAATTTACAGTGGAAATTAAAAATAGGGTTTGTCTTAAAAATACTCCTTTCCGGGCAAAACGTTCGTAATATATACAGCTGGTAGGTAATTATTATTTACGTTTGAACCAGAGTATAAAAGCATCCTTCCGAAAATTAAAGGTTTTCATTCATGCTTAATTGAATTATTCCTTTTTTTATGTCAATTTAAAATGAGAAATGCAGCAGAGACAAAATAACTCTCTTATAGTCTATAATTTCGCACGTTCCAGGAGTTCCAAATTAATGATACTAAACGTAAAAATCCAGTTCGATTTGCATAAATTGTTACAGTGGCGCCTTTTATTGCCATCAGTAGCATTCTTCCATGATTAAAGCAGTTTATTTGAATTAATTTTAACGAAACATTTTTTCACGTTACACAGACAATTCCGTTATAAAATTTAGTTTACAACTTTCGAATTACACGAAGCTCCATAAATTCGGCTTTTCCGCTGATGTTTAAACGAAAGTGTAAATTAAATATATGACTCTCCTTTAATTATTTTTTACAATTTCTATAATTTACCAATTTAAACTGCTACTTCACTATGTAAATTAATATATCGTAAGATGCAATTTAATAAATTTAAGCACTCAGCTCCAGTTAAATTTCTTACATATATTATCAATACAAATATTTTCAGTCTTTGCTTCGGGTGGACCCCTAGCGTGCTGAGTTTATTTATACACAAAAGCTACGTTGTATTTTACATTATATGCACCTCGTCCTGTTATATATGCGAGTTGTTAATTTATTCTGGACGTGTGTCTATATTTGTACGCCGATAATTGAGCTATGATTTGTGTACTTTGTTACGAACCTGAATTTATTAACAATGAAAACATCGAACAAACGTCTCTCGTTTATATCGCGCCTTTTTTACTTGGTGATGAAAATGATTTGTGTCCGGTATAGGAATTATTTAATTACTAAACATTACTGGCTTTTAAATTTTTATAGGAAATTATAAATGACCTTGTAGACAAGGTACAGTTTCTAGATGAATATTTGCCTGCCCATAAAAAAACTTTTATTAATGATATCGATCATTTACAATATTTCCTTGTTACATCCTAAAAGATACTTAAAATTTATTACAATTTTTTAAATTGACAACATGAAACCACTTGCTGAGTATACATTCTCCTAGTGTAAAGCATTCCCAGCAGTCGCTGAGTAAAAAAAAAAAGGTTAAGCAAGTGAATTCCAATTTCAAAATGTGCTTCTGCTGATTAATTTATCGAACGATATTTAAAATAGAGAAAAACATATTTAAAACAGTTAGCCCATATATAGCAATCTTCATTACAAGTGCTAATTATTTAAGATCATTTGTTACAGTTGGAAAGATCAATTTTTGATTTCAATCAGCAAAGTTACCGTAACTTAAAGGCTTGCCAAATGATTCTATGCCTAATTAAGTTTTGCATATGTCACAAGTGTTCGCTCTTTTAAGATCATTTTTAAGATGCATCCTTGTAAAATTAGGTTTGTTGACGCCATTGCTGACCATCAATATACAGCTATCCATAATTTAAGAAATCTTTAATGATTTCAAAATTCTGTTTTTTTATAAAATTGTACTTTCTTCAAAAAACATTCCAAAAACTAAACTTTTACATTTAAGAAGTCTTGCATGTAATTCGCCTGAAACCTTCTTTTTGTGCAACATTAATATTATTTTGTATTTTAAGTTTTATTTGCGAGTTTTCTTTAGAAACCTCTTTCAAAAATGTAGCAAAACTACATAAAAGCAAAACGCGAAAGGCCTATACCTAACATAGCCATTTCGCAACAAACAGTAAAAAGGCTTGAGACTCTAAAAGTCCAGAATATTTATGTCTTCTGAAGAGAGTTGAAGTAAAGAAAATTCGAAATTACGTAAGTATAATAATATAGATGGTACATCAATGAATGACAAAATTAAGTGTCGATCAGAGTTTTCACATGTTCCAGTTTTAGTCACAGAATGAAACCAAAAGTTGAAAATTTATCAGGTTTTCGACTTACCTTAAAACCCTGATGAAATAAAATCTTATTCCAACAATACCGTTTGAAATCTGTAGAAAATGAAAATTTTCGCATTAAAGTCTTTGTTGCAACTGGTCAAGTAATCATATACCTAATTGTCTAATTTCTGTAATTCTTTCAGAGTGAGGGGTCGTGTGTATCTATATATGGTGCGTGACGCGGCTCTGAGGTAGTGAAGCCCTTTCACCATTATAGTATGCACTCTTATAGAACAAAGATAACTAGTAACTCTTTCTCACTGCAGTATCTGCAATGACTATGTTTCTGAAGTTTGATAATTTTGAGCTTCTTGTTGAAATGAGTATGGCCGATAAGAGTAATGACTACCCGTTATATTTATTTCTTTTGCTCATTTTGAGTAAGCAAATTGCAATAGGCACCTCTATCAGGATTCTAACCTGCCTGCAAGTAGTTATATTGTACGATTTTGGAATCTTCGAAGAGTCCAGTCGGTGATAAACCCATAGGTGTAGCTTAATGGGAAACCTAGAACCCGTTCTGGTCCAGTGAAGAGGAGAACAGTACCCTTCCTGGCCGAGGCATCACTTTTGCCATTATCTTCTAGGACAGAGTAATCTAGGAGCTACACTGAGGATTTCCAGTTTTTATAAAAATCTCGATCGTTTTTTCGAGCAGTTATACCTTGGCAGCTTACTGATTTCTTTTTATATTCTTTCAAATTCATATAAGGAGAGAGGGAGTAAGTAAGTAAGGCTCCCATACGTGGGTATGTCTTGCGGCTTTCGTATGGCAAATGTTTCTTTCCCCCACTTTTAAAGATATTTAATCGTTATAAGCTAAAGAAGAGAGACAAATCAGTTATATCCTTCCTGGGAATAAGACTGGCAACTGTTATTGTGTAATATCAATCGGGAACATAGTGGCTGCTCCAGAGTGTAGTCATATAGTCTCTGCCAGTTCAAGACAAGTAAACAAAGTTTACTTGTTTTAGCAAAACTCTCTGAACTTAAATCAGAAAAGATTCGTAAATAATCCACGCTAGCGGTGTTTTTATGTGATACCTGCACTAGATAGATGGTTGCAATAAACCCATATATACTTGGGTTATACCGCTGATGAAGGTGTTATTCAAAGCAGGCTATTTGAGTTGTATCCTACAACACCCTAAGACATCCCTGTGGCTCCTCAGCTCCCTTATTCTCCTGACTTGAGTCTTTCTGACTTTTTCTCTTCCCAAGATTGAAAACTTACCTCAAAGGGCGTCATTTTGGGATGTTAGAAGACAATAAAACTGCCATAACCGACCAGCTGAAGGCAATTTCAGCACTGCTATGAAGAGTGGAAAAATCGTCTCCATCGCTGTGTGACTTCCCAAGGCAATTACTTTGAAGCAGACAATATGGAATTGTAATTTTAATTGAATAAAGAAATTAAAAAAAATCAGTCTCATTACTTTTCTACACACCTCGTACATTAGCGACACTATAATGGAGTGGATACTGCCCGTATCTTCCTTTTTGTTCACTTCAGCTGGTGAAGCTCCAATGGGGGTCTACTACCAGCTAAGAGCACTTTTGTAACCCAGTAACTTCAATAGTAAGGCAAAATAGGCCCAAAGAATCTAGATTTGCAGTGTACAAGTGTATCAAGTTAGATATCTCATCTCAGTATTACGATGCTACGTACAGTCATCATCAACACTTGCTCCAGTATGAATTGAGATCTTTATATATTACTCTAGTTGTGTTATATGCCTTTTCGAGATTGGTTTTAGGTAATTCATGTTAATACTCAAAATGTAAGCTGTTCTAAAACTAGACTGTATAGAAAACTGTAATCAGGCAAAGAAAAAAAGTTATGCTGGTCATATCTTAAAGGTTACAACTACATAGATGATGACATGACATGATTTCTTTTTACTCTGTTAGTTGAAATAAGAGAAATTTCTTTTTTAACTTTTAGAAAATCACTTAAGCACTTTATAAATAATTCAATACCAATATGTAATGTTATGAATTTAGCTTCTTAGTTGAAAATGACATATAAGCAAAGTAAGTGACTATTTGAATTTTACTGGCTACTTAAACACTAACCTCCACAGTTTTCAACTACTCACGTTAGGCAGGGCCGATCTAAGATACATGCGCATACTTTATACACCGTCACTAAGCATGAAAGGGGCACTGGCTTTTTCCCTCCATTCTGAAATATACTCAATTTATTGTATAACAGTAAATCCACTTTGAATATTCTTTTGACAATGACTGCTGTAACATTTTTTTTGTAATTAAGGTCATTAGCAGCTGTATTTCTCTATAACCAAGACTCTTCTTTACAGTAAGACTATACTTTCAAGTCCGTGCTTAATTTGATGCTTTTTGTAGCGGATTAGATTTTATGGGACTTTATTATTTTCAAATTTTGCCAAGAAATTTTATTAACTTCAAACTGTTAGTTTTCCCGCTGCAGCTGAAACAGGTAAAGTATTTCACAGACAAATGTAAATGTTTACTAAATATTGTGGAATTCTAGTTTTTGTTTTCCTTCCTTTTTTGTTTTTTCCCTGATTGATAACTTTGGGACAAGCCATTGGCTTTTAAAACACAGTACTAATCTAGAACACCAAGTAGAAACCAAGACTTTTGATGCTAAGACCTATAAACAACCGGGTCTTTGGTATTCAAATGTTTCTAATAAATCTTGCAGCATTTAGGAATTGCAGGTTACAGTAGTAACACCATAGATGTAGCATTCCAGATTTTTCATCAAATTGCTCACAAAGCTGTAGGTACTTAAGATTTCCAAAAACCATGTGGATAAAGTTTTCTTTCTCATCAAGACCAAGTCTTTGATTTTAGATCTAAAATCGATATCAAGTTTTGGAAATTGTTGCAGAATCGAAATCAAGAATATGTAATGTTAGATCTCTATTGATCCTTTCAACCAGCCTACAAAGATGTATGCTTATTAGGTTCAGTTTCATTTAAATTCGAATAATATTTTAATAGCAAATTCTCATGTAAATGCATTTAGAATGAAAAGAATGATTTGCATCCTGTTATTAACTAATGTATCGCTTGAAGCAACTGTTAGTTTTGAAAACTTTTTACAATAATACGTTTATAAAGCACTTATAACATCAACTAGATAAATAGATTATTACAAAGTAACTTCTGAAAGTAAATTATAGTATTATTAAAGGAATTTCTACATAAAATGCATTTGAATAATAGAAAGACATTTATGGCGTTAGAAAGTTACCATTTACAAATTACTATCAATCATACATCGAGTTCGTTTACAAATTAGCATAATTATTACACCTTATTTAATTTACAGTGTGCAATAAAGATCACTGTTACCACTCATTCTGTAATGAGTACATTTGTATCAGTAACGAACCTGACATCTACCAACTCATATATTAGGTCCCTGATGTGTACGAGAAGCAAAGTATAAATTATTTACGATTTATTTTGACGTTTACGCACCAATAATCATTTAGTCGTACTCACGGTGAAAATTTATATACCGCTAGATATTAACGGAGAGTAATTTACAGATTCCTGAAGTATTTAGTCACTTCTACTGCCTTAATACAACGCACAGGATGTCCATGAATTTGTTTAATAACATGTCTGCATTTTTATTTCTCTTTACGTTCAGTATAGCGTTAATAAAGATTTCAGTCAAATTTCCTTTTCAGTCGGTGTTTAAATTTCTTTCCTTGAATTGCAATTAGTAATTAAATTGAGAATTTCTTTATAAAAAGATTCTTATATAGAATAAAATGGAATGCCAAATTGGAAAGAATTCTAAGGTAACAACTTTTGCAGGTGTGAGGAGCGGGGACATTCTTACTAAATACCGGAAGTGGTTTAACAATGGTTGATACGTGCAGTTGCATTATGGCCAGGACACCCCCTCCACAATAAAGATACGTGGTCTCGCATAAATTACGCCCAATTATATTAGTCCCAACAATTGTTGGTTATTTTTTTATGGCGTTACGGCTTACGGAGAGAGATCGATAGCATTTCATTTTACCCGTCTATGTACAATTTGATAAACAAATGGAAATAAAAACATGTTTTAGTAGTTATTCGAATTTTTTTATACATTTCTATGTTTATATTTGAAATTATCGAATTTCTATTAAATTAAGACATCTTAAAAAAGAGATAATTTAGGAAATTGCTAATTAGCGTTTATTTTTTAATTTACTTTTACTATCAATATATTGTAGGTAATTTGTTGAAGATAACATCTGAAATTTTAAATTCATCGTTAAGGAAATGTTAATAACGTCTTAATGATTCATGCATAAATATTTATGTTGCAATGTCAATTACAAGACTGAAAACACGAGTTATGTATTTAGTAGGTGAAACTAAATTTTTATAAAATTGATGAAAGGTTGTTTAAAACTAATTTGTTTAGTTCATTCTGAATAAAGATAGTAAACTATAATTTACTATACTAACTATAATTATAGTTTGTTTTAAATATAAATGTGATATGAAGCTTGTCCTAACTGCCATGTCAGGAAGTTCTTGCTGAATATTTAAATGATTTAGTTCTAAGAAGTATTTAAATGTCCTCAATAGTGTTTGTTTGTCTTATTTACAAATGCATACCTATGTACCTAGTATTTATTTGAAATAGTTGCAAAATCTTACGTTATTTAATGATGAGTAAAACATTTAGTTGACATTCTAGATAACCCAAGAGAAAGAAACCGAGTGACCTTAAATACGAATAGTAAGATGCAAAAAACGATCCTGACAACTTACAGAAGGAAACAAAACAATAATCATTACTGAATTTAATGTTTAATTTTTCTTTAATGTCGACTGATTACACCGACGCTCTTTAAGATTTATCTGGAGGACGCTCTCAAGATATGGAGAACTAAATGCAATAATATGGGAATATTGAATTTTATTCGGCGATGACCAAGTCATCATAGCTGGAGACGAGGATGATGCAAGCTATTCTCTGTAAATTGAAGGAAGGGTTTGAAAGGTGGGGCCTACTAATCAAAATGAAAAAACATTTAGACTTATTAATAAGTCTTGAAACTAATATGTTGATATCAGTGTTAGTGGTAAAGCTGAAAGATGAAGAAATCAGATAAAGAGTTGAAAAAGCCTTGTCATTCGATTAGATTGCAGTACGGGGTGAAGAACTTACCCTACACGAAATTTGCGCGTTTTCGCAAAATGCTTGGGAACTAAACCAGAAAAAAATCAATGAAAGTTGGCACTGGGAGAGAAATTCTCAGTGTCTATGATGCCAGCAAACCTTGACCATATTCGGGCTATGCGAGAACCCAGGTGTTATTCTATATGACATAACTAACGACACTTTAATGTGTGCATACCGTACTTAATTTTTTTATACATCAAAAAAATAAAGAAAACTCGTTGAGTAGGTTAGCACACACAGACGGACAAAAAATGTTATAGTAATAAGTACTGTCAAAACTTGTTGGGTTTGGAAAGAAAGTCTGCGATATGGTTATTCTAGTTAGACACATTTGTCGCATTTTGGCTATGTCATTTTAAAAAAGTGAGATTTTGCACGATAGATTTATTCAATCTACTCTAAAAAAGTTTTGATTTATTTTAGAATTGAAATACACGCTTTTATGGCCAATAGCAGAGAGATGTTTAGATCAATGTACTTCGACCTAACAAATGGATCATACGTGCCATAACAAACCAAAAAGCAAAGTCCTTTTACAGTTTCGAGAAAGGTATTGCGAGGCAGTCAAGGTAACCGCCAAGCAACATTGTATGAATAAATACTTTCAAAGTACATATACTTTCAAACTGGTAACCATCCTATCTTGGATCTTCCTATACTGTATTGTTAGAGATTCATTTATGCCATTCTCTAAAGCAGAGCTGTTCAGGTACAGCTTACCCAAACCCCGTATATTTTTACTGAAGAACCAAGAAACATCTAAGATACAAAATACTAATGCACTTAACTTTGAAATAATTATTTGTATTTTAAAAGCTAGCAAGTCTTTTCGATGTTTGAACAACAAATAATTAATCTGTTTATAAATCATTTTTGTGAGAACACTGTGGATGATCTGCATTTCAGACAAGGGTTACCATGTCCATGTTGGCATTGGTGATAGGTAGCCTGAGCAGGTGCATTAAAGACTAGTCAAAAATAGAACGTCAGCAAGTTGATTGAATCAAATTTACGTTAGAGGAGGCAAATGTATTTGTTTACACGGTCTGTTCAAAAATAAAAAATCTGAGACCTAGCATTTTCTTTGTATTTTTACCAGTTTGACAATCAGTGTACGGAGTCCCACAATTTGCTCTAAAAGGCGCTATTTGTACTCTAAAATTAAAAGCCTCGAACGCATGCCTATTATAGAATTGATACTCAAACTACAAATATTTATAATTGGATTTGTTGCTCACGTAGAGTAAATTTAGGATTAGACAAATTGGAAAATGGTCATATGGTGTTCTTGTACATATGTTATCTCAAAATTATCGTATTAGGAAAACAAGCTTTACAAGCCTTCGATTAGTTCTTGGATCAGATGAATCAGAGTAATATTTTCCAGTTTGGAGGAGGCATTTGATGATTTATGTAGGTACGTACCTTTACCATATAGATGATTGACAAAGGGCTTAAAAAAAGATAGAATTTAAAAGATATTACGAGTTGAATATGATGAATATAATATTTTCTGAAGGCTGTTAAACTTAAAGGAATACTCTACTATACAGTACTACTGAAAACTGCTGTGTGTTTAAGGATTATTCAAATAATTAAAATATTACGACTTGTTGGTATTCAATAAAAAATGTACAAATTAATTGAGGAAGTGTTTTTGCACGGCAATTCTTGCTATAGACATTTTTTGTTATCTGATATGAATAAAATGAAGAGATAAAGAGAAACTGTCACAAAAGGATTTTCTTTTCTGTCATGAATGTGACCTAACAAAAAAAAACTTTCTAAAGTATCAAAATTCAAACAGTACTTCTGTCTAGTATTACAATCACAACTGGAATTGCTGCTGTTTTTGCCTTTTCAAAACATACAAGACTAAAGTTTTTCATAGTACGTTATGTGTGTGACAAGAATGGTTTAAGGTAGTTAGCTAGACAATTACATAGTTTAGAGAAATTAGAAGAATCCACCAAACAATTTGTTACCTTTAGACGACACGATGTTGGTTTTGAATGTCACTTTGTGTTCATCTGTTTTGCTTAAGATTTTAGCATTTTGTATTTAGAGATCTTAAGCAGGCAGCACGTTATGACAAAGACGCCATTATCAATAGCCAACTACAGAAATTCTTAATTCTAAAAATGTCAAAATTCCTTCGATAATGGGCCAAATACCAGAATGCCAAATCTAAACAAAAAATAAATCATTTGTAATAACCAGTTTTTAGTGTTTTGGTCACAGTAAGTCTTACTAAGTAAAAACAATCTATCAATACATGTATAAAAAAGGCAATAATCTGCATGGCGACCTCAACAGCAGATTTGAAGCTTGCACACGATCTGTCTGCAAACCTATGTCAAAAATGGATGTTAAAGGTTTGTGCACTATAGTTTTAAATTCTACACTTGTATAATGAGAAAGAGAACTAAGCAAAATATCGAAGAAATTTGGCTTCCTACTTTTTTTGGGCTGTTATTTACTATTAGATTAAAAGCGATACTCAGTAGGTCATCCCACAGTACTTATTTTTAAAAAACCAAATTATTACATTTAGGAAGATGCATTTTGGCTGTACTGAAAGAAATTAGTCATCTTCAGTTCCAAATTAATTTATTACAATACACTAATTCAAGCACATTAATAAATAGTTAGGCTCATTGTTAATTAGAAATTATATTTTTGAAAAGAAGAATACTTTTGCAATAACTTTGAAACTGATATGTTTGGGTTTGTATTGTAATACTTTAATTTGGAACTCAAGATGGCTGAAATGTTTAAATAAATCCAAAATGCATCTTCTTGAATGTAATAACTTGGTTTTTTAAAAATAAATACTGCTATGGGATGACGTATTGAGTTTTGCTTTGAATCGAATAATATCAATCAAGCAAGTTGCATGAGGATGAGGTAATGAGATTCTGTCCAATAAAAAAAAGATAAACAAAGTTTTAATTTTCATCAAGATGATTATGTCCTTCTGACATTTTAAATTCCATTCTTATCCCTTAAGTTTTGCTCGGCTACGAATAAAAGAATATCTTATAGATATCTTATAACTTTCTGATTAGAACATTCTTTTGTTTCATCTTGTATTGAAATGGATATTAAAGGATATTAAGTTAATACCAAGTTGGTTAGCTGCCTAAAAATTGCTGTTTTCAAATTACCCGAAAAATGGGTTATTTAAAAATGCCAATGACTTGGTACGTTGTCGCTAAGAAAAATCAAGATATTCAGAGGAAAAGAAACTCGGAACTTTTAGAAACGATTCAGAACGCATTTAAGTTATGTTTACTCTTTATGAAACTTTTTACTCAGAAGAATCGAACTGCAAGCAGTCTTGTGAAAATATTCTTGGTTTACTAAATAAATAAAATATACTTTGAAAGATGAAACAGATTTTGTGTGAACAGAATATTACAATACATAGAAATGATTAGTTGAGCGCAGAATTACAAAATTTTCCATTGACTTGTCATATTTTGTAAAAACGTCAAAATAAAAAGAAAATTATTAGTATTTTACTCTTTTTTGCAGAAGCAGTAAATTTGTTCAAACATGCAATCGCTCAAGTTTTAGAATTGAATAACTATTCTGACGTTTAGACAGTATAATTTACGACTTTTTTCTGGTGAGTATAAGTATATAATACTGCCAGAAACCTTTACATTATCTACAGTCACTAATTAAGATTTTATATCTTATTTTTGATATCTCAACTATTTTAAAAAACAAGGTTGAGATGTATTTAATAGATTGTTTCTGAAATACCGTGATGCAACACGATATGAATCAGTCGTGCATATTACGGAAGAATCTCTACCAACTACCATTTTCATCTAACGAAATCATGCAATCAATAAGCAAAAACCTACACGTTATTGCAATTTGAATGAAACTCAACGTTATGTGAAATTAAACAAACAACAAACTTTTTTAAATCTATTTTTAGAACAAAAACAAGAAAAAAAGAATTTTGTTTTGCAGAATATACTAAAGTAAATTGAAAATCTACCCTTGGCTACTTGCTTAGGTTATTTTTAACCATAACATGGATATCTGTTGTTCAAAATCCCATCCGAAACTAATAGAAGGTGCACCTATAAGCAAGTGGAAGTTTACGCAACCCCTGTTAGGCTATCGGTAATACGAGGGTGTGAGGAAGGGTAGATTGCGACTCTGAAAGATCTCGTTAGTATTTATCTGTCCCAGAGGAACACGGCGTCACGGAGATAGAAACGGCTCGTGGCCCGCTACCGCCGCTATTACCGCAGTACGATACTTTACCAGCAGACTATTGTACTGTTCTCCATCATTTACTGTTATCAGCCTGCTTCTTGATTAATTTTAATTATTAGGGTGATATTGCAGAGATGTAAAGGTCATAAATTTACGACGATTACTCCGTACGTGCAATATTTTCTACTTACTGTGTAACATGCAACGAATACGCCTTGTTTTTCAGACATCATTTTTCATAGGTACTTGCAATGTATAATTTTAGTAATTATTCTGTTGTGGTTCCATTTATCTTGAGATTTTTGTCGTATTTTAATTGAACGCTTGGAATAAATGCAAATTGTTGCTTGTCATCGTGGAATACTAACGTCAACACCGATCAAGATTGAAGTTAAAGGTTGAATAAATTACAAACATTCATAACATTCTAGGTGAAAAAATACATACACCTCAATTAAATTATATCAACTACAACACTTTTACATTACGTTCGCAAACTTTCATGAAAAATTGCGTCTATCACTAGGACATTTAGGTTCAAGGTAGGAAATCACAAATAGATAGTAATATCAAAATCTCTCTGGTACAGTTAAAAGTGAAGGGGGTGAGATGATGAAAGATGCCCCCAGCGAGCTGTAATCGTGACGTGCGCGATCTCTCGGTTTAGATTGTTAATGATTTCCTAGGACTGAGCAAATCTCGAGTATTATCCAATACAACGTCAGAAATATCTAATTGGATTATATTCGGAGTGCGGGTTATCAAAACTTTTGCTTTCTGTATGCAAATTAACAGAGATAGTTTTTGTTTTATTAACTTCAGTTAATGTGCATTTATACTTACTACGCTTTCCGTTTAACATTTATTTCAGAGTTGATATAGCAAAACTCGTTCAAATTTGTTACTCGACTCAAGAAGATTTAAATTTAGAAAACTTTCTTGAAATTAATCTTTTTGTATAAAATTTGAACCAAGCATTAGCAAGTATTTCAAAATAAAGGAAAAAATTACAAAATAAAAAATATTTTTAATTACTATGACCACGATGCTACGACGGTGCCATGGTACATAATTATCTAAAAGCGCTTCAATTAACTAAAAATTGAAAAAATCTTTCCAACCAATTTCTTCTGCCTTCATCTTGGTTGCTGTTTTACGATTAATTTATCTTTTCCAAACATTTCTATAACAACTTGTCTGTCTTTTTTTGTATAACTTTTTGCCTTGAGCAAAAACATATTTGATAACTATTTAAGCATGAATGACAAACACCTACTGTACGCAAATTACCAAGTTCTGCCACGTACGTTGCCTTTTCATTTTCCATTCGAGACTTTCTAAGCAATTTTCACTTTGCGTTAGTATTTTTAAATGAAAACATCAAATTCTATATTATTAGAAAAAGAAAAAATGGGCCACAATCATCTGATTGTCATGTTGTCATTTGGGGCTTTTTTTTAGAATGGTCATTACTATTACTGTCTTCTGACTATTTTGCCTTATTGTGCTAATCACCTTAGTTTCTTTATACAATGCTCTCAGATTTTTTTTTGTTTTTCTTCTTCATTCTTCTTCTTCTATTAGTTCCTCCGCAGATAGTTCACAGTATTCCTTTTCTAATGATTCTAAATCCAATTTCTTCAACATCAGTGCTTTTGTCGTTCAAGATATAAAAGTTTTCTAAATGCATTCATACCTCTATTTACTGTTGTTACTTTACTTTATAGTATTTCCTGTTATTTATCTTCATGGCTATTTTTAGTTCCCAAATAGATTACTACTTTAATCAAGGCTTGTGTTCAGAAGCAGTGCTCAGGCTTACGCGTTGCCAGCATCTGTGATTATGCTCTGCTAATAATCGATAGACAACCATATCTTACATTTTAATATTACATCCATTGCAGATTTGAAAAACAACTTGATTTTTCCACAAACACCAATTCTGGCGTAGCAAATTTACTAACTCCAAATGCAAACAGCGGCAGAATACGAAAGCACTTTTTAAAGCGCTGCTTGCTGACTGCTCCTGAATACAAGCGAGTTTTCTTATTTCTTTTATTTCAGAATATCTTACAGAACACCAGAGGTAAAACTGAAGAAGCAGTTGGAGAAAATTGTGATGATGATGTTGATGATGGTAGCAAGTTCTGATGACAAACAGAGTCACAATGGTGGCAATCTGTTTTTCGCAAAACTCGATCACCACATGCACACTATATACTGAGGATCAAGGTGGCGGACGACCGTGTAAGACGGTTTCTCTAGCAAAATTGGGATTTCGGTGTTTCGGAGACTTACCAACCTAAAGTCGTGGAAGGAGTTTAGTAACCAAAACCACCAGGAGGGCATAAAAAACATATACACCTAATGGCAGCAGTTCAGTTTCTTTCTAGTGGATGAACGATCATCAGCTAGCCTTACGAAAAAGAGGTATTGTGTAGTCGGATGCCTTAGCGTAAGGTGTACACTGCGCAAAGGCGTCGTACGTAACAAGAGGCCACCAAAGTAGATATTAAAACGATACCAAATACTTTCATAACCCGAGACATTAATAAATCGACGACTTTTGGGATTAGACCTTGTCATTATTGCGATATTTCCGCTATTTTTCCATTTGTGTATATAAACCCCCACTTTCTTTATTCTCCTCAGAAGAGTTTTG
>VTPC01006511.1:0-41162 GCA_011009095.1 Ignelater luminosus | reverse complement strand
TTTGAAGTAACTTTCTCACTTTTTTATTAATTAAATCATGTTGCTGATATTTGTGTCAAAAAACACGTTGCAGTCTCCTTTCTTTCAGGCCAACCGATGAACCTCTAATTTTGATGCTGTTGCAATATCCTCTCTGTATGCATACACTATGTTTAACCTGTCTGATAAACAACTAAATGTCAACGACCTAAAGCTGACTTTTTTTAAATACCCTTTTACAATCGAATTATGCTTGCTGTTGTGTTACCGATTCCTTTCTATACACAAATCGACAACTTTAATGGAGTATGATATTAGTAATGCATTTAACAATAACAGAATTACAATAAAGAATAAAAAATAATATATAATATGGAACGTGCTACAAACAACAATTGCTCAATAAGCAACACCAATAGACTATCATTTACGCCTTATTACACTTCAAGATTTTATTTATGACGTCTGTATAAGGAAGGTAACAGTTATTTATGAATTTCTAGATCTTGAATAAATTTCATGATTTGTATTTTAATCAAAGAGAAACCAGCAAAAACAAGAGTTGGTTGCCCTTTTTATGAAACAGCTTTAAAACGATTTCCTTCGCCTATAAGGCAACTAAACTAAAGTCAAGAACTAAAAGTTTCTCTCTAAACGAATAAATTTATTATAAAATCAGAAAACTAGAACCTCGGCCAAAACCTGATTTGAGAGGTATAAACAAGGAAAAACAGTTAAATGTTACTGCCGTAATTCATATTGTAATAATATAAAAAAGGTAACTTAAAGAAAAAGAAGAATTTTAGGAAGACGTTTAAATTAGAAAAAGGAGAAATACATATATTATAGAAATTAAATGAGCTTTTAAATAAGAAACGTGAATATAACTGATTCAAGCCAAATCGAATATTTTATAATGATCCAAACTATACTATAATAAAATGGGAATTATGTACGTTAGGTATTACAATTTTTAATATATTGTACACAGGGTGTTTTTAAGATGAGTGCAAATAAGTTGGAGGTACATTCTTTGACAAAAATTTAGCCTACTTTGTTCTCTTACTTTTTCCCGGTTTCCAAGATACAGAGTGTATAATTTAAGATTTCTTGCTTTTTAGCAAGATCAAGGTGAGATATCAGAATGCAATTCTCTACAGGTTTGTTACTCTAAGCTGTGTACTATTTTAGGTGTTTTTTGTTTGATATTCATAACAGAGGCAGGACATTGGGGAAGGACCCTACCCCACTACTCTAAAAAAATTATTACACCACTGAAAAATTAAAAAACAGTTGTTTTTTGAATCAAAAATTAATTTAGAAAAAGAAGTCCCTCTTGCATTTTTCCTGTAGAATACATCTGTTTCGAGTAAAATTGAATTTTTCTACAATTTGGCAACCTGTGGTAAGGTCATACGTCATCTCGGAAACACATTGCAATTATTTGCATTGCATTCCTTGACAAGAATTAAGCCTTTGTGCCACACAACTGTTTACTTTTTCCTTAAAGTGCATCATTTTCGAGCTACAGAGTCAAACTTAATTTAGACTTTTTTGTTTTTAATGAAACTTGTACACTTTGTGTCTTGGAAAAAAGGTGTACTTTAAGGAGAAATTGATTTTTGACAAGTAATTTTGAGACGTTTTGAATAATTCAATGTTACTCTCAAAAGACTTATTCTACAAAAAGAATGGAAGAGAGACTTTTCTTGCCAAATCTATTGTTGATTCCAAAAATAAAACAATTTCTTGATTTCTCAGTGCTGTAGCAATTCCTTTTTAAAGTAGTAATCTCCCGTTTCTATTAGGGATATCAAACAAAAATCTACCTAAAATAGTAGACACCTTAGGGTGACAAGCCGGTATACGATTTCATTCCGATATCTCACCTCGTTTTTGAAATATCGAATAAACGAGGCATTTTAAATGAAACTTTAATGCCCGGTATCTCAGAAACGGTGTATTTTAGGCAAAAAAGCTATGGGGTAAAGTAGACTTAATTTCTGCCAAAGAGTGCGCCTGCCAAGTATTTGCACTAAGTTTCAAAACATCCTGTATATCTAAAGCCGCATACACACTGGAGACTTGATTATTACTATTTCATGATTTTATAGATCAAAATACCTCTTTTAGCCAGTCATGTCAATTTACATTTTGGTTTCTGGTACACAAAGATGTTTCTAGAAAAGTTAGCGGGGTTTACAGTTATTATTATTCTTATTATTAATATTTACTAAATCAGAAATCATAGGCTCGATTGCCAGGCCATTACAAGTAGACTGTCATGAAATTACCCTTCTCCTCTACTTTTTACTTTTTTGGGGGAAAAATTAAACTAAATATTCAAGATTGCTTTTTTTCTTTCAAAGAACAACACTAAAGTATAATTATGAATTTCAGAAAACTCAGATTGAAATTGAAATTATGTAATGTCAATTTTTATTTATAAGATTGTATAGAATCACAAATTACAATAAGTTACAAGAGTTACAACAAACAATTGCAAAAGATGTTTTCATTCTCATGCTCATAAGAAACAAATATAGTGCCCTTTACTGAATAAACTATAGCTTAGCTTTTAGATTTCCTTGTGAATTTTACACTATAAAGGTGTTTCTGGTGGTTGTTAATGGAAATACTTAATCTTATTAATTTCTAAAATACTTCAGACTGGGACGTCATCGAAAAGTTTTTGAAGAGTTATCTATACTTTGTGTGACGAAATTAGATAGCATTTTGTTTTCTCTTTACGGTTATGTAAAAATATTACGATGTTCCTTAAGAAAGATTTTGGGAAATATCACATTTGCCTTGGAAATGGCAGCCTTTTTTTGTACAACCAATAATAAAAGTTTCAGCATCAATGTTTCTTACTTTTTATTTATACTGTATAATACTTGCATGATCAAATCTTATATCGTTGACTCAACTACTGCTATTCATTTACATTTGTTTAGCTGTTCTGATTTATACTATTCTATTCTTTATTAAATGTGTTTTTAGTGTCTGACTGTAGGACTTAAATGTATGTTATTGTTGATAATAATGTTCTAATGCTTAATAGTACAAGCATAGATTTTAAATCTCTTTGGGTGTCAGTGTAACAGCAATATTTAAGGTTATGCAAGAAGTTAGTTCAGGATATTAATGACGCCTACATTTTGAAACATTGTATAAAGATATTAATGATAAGTAGTGAGTTGTATAAAAGAATCAAACTGTAGGTAGTGAGAGTGCTGTATATCAACTATTTCGTTTGTAATTCTGTAATTTGAATACAGAACAAAAATATATTTAATCGAAGTACTGGTTAAGAAAACCATTGTTGAAACTTTCTAATTAAAAATAAAGGCAATTCTGTTGTTTATAAATCTAAAGTAATCTTCATGCTGTATTAAGTTGTTATTATGATAATATTCTAAATAGTCGGTACCTTTCTGTTGTTCGATTGTTACCATCATCAAAGAAACAGTTGACCTTTTACATGATATTATAGATGCTATTACAGTTAGTAGGTTCGTTACTAATGCCTGATACTGATTTCCCCTAGCCTTTAGCAAAACATTTCTGCACTACTCTACATATTAAAAATTATTCTGAAAGAGATTGCAGAACATGTCAATTGGCAAAGAACATTTTACGCCAAAATCCAAACAGTGAATTAAACGTGCCCCAAAAGGCCAAACTAAGTTTTAAGTGAGAAACGTTTTTGTTGAAAATCAGCTCTTCATAACTCACATTGATGTGAATAATTGATTGTACACCAAGACTGAAGATTTCGGAAAAATAAATATGCCCTTTCACAGATGTTTTTTTTTGTATCTACTATTTTTATCTGTAGATATAGATGTCCCTGAAATCCAAGTTTCATTTATACATTAGGTATAGATATTTTGAGTTTAAAAGGTAATCTTATTAATACTGGACTTGAAACGCAAGACATATTAACATTTTCTCTTAAAAAAAGTAAAATTATTGTCTAGGTGACTTTGTAATAACCTGTTGTGTTATTTTGCTACAAAGTTGTTACTACGTATTGTTTATAAACCAGAACCTGCATCGTTATATATTCTTTTAACGTATATGTTGATGGTGGTAATTAACTAATTTGCATTAGATTTCAGTTATTATGTGATACTTCCTGTAAACATCATTTAATTTAACAAAAATACTGAAGGATGTAAACATCCTAAAATATTATAACAGTAATACTGGTAGACCTTGGCCATGATTTTATATAAATATTTACGTTAGTTACATAATAAGTAATTAAAAAAAATAGTTGACAATATTTTAGCAAATTTTAATAGTTATAATTATGTAAATATGAAATTAACACTAGCACAAAGGTGAAAATGTTAATATTCATATTTATGTTTCCTCAAGTAGATGAAAATAGTCGTTTCTAGTCAAATAAATAATAATAAGCAGATATAACTAGTTGTAAGCTATACATTGGACAGTAAATACTAGTAATTTTATTTACATATTTTGCATTGTAACACTCTTTTCTGTAAATCACCTCTGAAGATCTTTGGGCGCCAGATTTGCAAATTTTCTATATCATAGTTGTTATTAAACAAAAAGACATAAAAACTAGCAGATGATTGCAATAGCAGTTGTAGTAGCAAAAAGTGGACAATTAGAATTAAAGACATTGCTGAAAATGATGCGTTCGGATAGATCGCAGAATGCTTACTGCTACACCATCAAACTTACTTTTATTTAGTTATTTGGAATTTGTCATATTCACACTTTTACATTTTTACTTGAATTCTTTTTGCACTTTGGTTTTATTTTTCATCTGTCTTAAATAGTATACAAGTATACCAAACAAGTCAAAACGGAAACAATAATAAATTAATGGAATGTGTCATAACATAAAATAACGGCAATAAAACCTTAACCAAGAGTTTCGAGCAAAACAAATTTAAGATATTTTTATTTAGTATAAATCAACAGTATAGTTTACTACTGAATATTCAAAATTAAGCAAAGAAGATATATCACTGATTATGTAAACGGTGACAGAAAAAACTTAATAAATAATACACCTTTATGGTCTATTACTGTAACATCTAATTTTTTTGCGAGTATCAAAGCAAGCGTTCACCTTGCTCTTTTATCTAAGAATTTACAGCATCTACTTTTATGTATATTTATAGATTAGATAATAAAATTTAAAAGGGTTATTGCAAAATACTAAATTTATTTGTATTAAATTATTTCATTATTTTTTAAATGCGTTATTAATGATACCCAATAAATAATTTAAAATTAGCTTCTCAAAATGACAAGAACCTATCAGTTTGCGTCGGCTTTCTACAATTTTATGCATATTATTTGCACATATCCAAAGAAGGTCATTTTTGAAAAAGATGTTTTCGTTAAATGCTACAACTTGTTGGTACAAATGTAATTTGTAATATTTTAAATTTGAGTTTTATTTTATGCAATAATATTATGACATTTGATAAAACCATAGATTTTAAACTAAGACCTACAATTTAACTAACAAAAAAGATGTATTGCTGCAGGATTGCAATACTAACTATTGTTTTAAAAGCCTCTATATTAATTTAGACATTTTTGTTTTTTGTACGAATAACATATTTTATCTTTGACCTTTTCCTTTTGTACCGTAACAGGCTTTAAATAAAATCAATGATCTGACGTTAATGATAAAATGATATTTTTTGCAAACTCAATACAGAATAATATTTTTAATAAATCATAATGGAGAATGCGATATAAATCAATAAAACTTAAACAGATAAAATTTACATAAACAACGTTGTAATTAATATTTCATTGCGTATATCTGTATCACTGCATGTATAAACAAATAACTTTAATAAATTGACGTGCTGTCTTTACTATTAAAATGAAACTAATGTAAAAACTGCATACAAAATGACAAGATAAGAATAGCAACTGGTACGGATTGATGCACAAACCTAGTTTTTGACGAGGTTTTACTGTACGGTTTCGATTCGGCACATTTCAGTTTTTTTATCAGTTTTCACGTACACACTTTCTGTTATTTCTCAAATACTATCAAAGAAAAAAGAATATTCACCAAGACTTCTAACATACTGGAAATTCTTGCAATCAAGAACTAAGCTGTTTTTAGACATAAGTACATATCTGATATTTTATCTCCTCCCAATCTTATTATGTTTAAAAGTGAAACTTCCAGTATGTATAATACTATGAACTATACTGGGACGATAGCCACTCTATTACAGAAGAACTGTAAGTAACTTATATTTGATAGTTCTCAAATGCCAATAGCAATGACATCTTCTAATTGAATTTTTTTCTTGATTCATTACAGAACATTGTATAGTAGATTAGCAAACAGAGTTTTTAGTTTGGTATCTTAAGAGCATCAATTCGCTTGTGTGAAAGTTAAAATTTATTTCAATGCCACTATTGTAAAACCATCATAATAGTGACAAAATGAAATAGTATCACAGTCATTGTATCCATTTAATATTCCTTATACTAACAACAAGTTGTAAATTGAACTAACTAGCAGTGGTTGACACTGTTAATAGTACTGTTTAGGGATGTATGTATTGGTCAAAGACACTTGAATCTGGAGGCATGCAATAAAACCCATAGACAGAAAAACCTTTCAAACAATAGCAATAAAGTTGGAAACGGTAACTTTTTACAGTAGTATTTCTCAGACACGAAAAGAAATATTGTTTGACACAGTGACTTATGCTGGTCAAGATCATTAAAAACAGTGATGTGACTAGCGATGAAGCTCCATTAATCTACAGTGTCGTTGTAGACATTGGTTGGTCACGCCGAAGCCATGACCATAATCATGAATGTGAGCTAATTCTAGAATATCGTATGTTATTGGTTTAAGAATCAAGAAATTGCTTTATTTAGACATCCGAAACAAATATTGCGCAACGTGCAAACATGCTTGTTCAGGCATTTCACAAAGCAACATTCTGCATGCTTTGGAGTGTCGTTCTTTTAAGTGGTTATAGTAATGTTCACAAAATTAAATGGTCCCGTGTGGCCCCAACATTAAAAAAATTGAGTGTGCCAAACTATTAATGCGTACGACTTGGTCTGCTATACATAAGTTATGATGCAAAACACAGGCAAAATCCGCCAAGAGGCTAACTACCTGCTCGCGTTTCGTGTTACCTGGGCCAACAAAACAAGCAGTTTTGTCGAGAACGTAATGACACTAGTTGCTAAATTTGTTAAACGAAAGCAAGTCAACCTTTGCAAGAAATGCTGTTATACAGTACGTGCTTAAGATGCCAGACTTGATTTTCAATCTTTTCAATGTTTTTGTTTAGAACTAGCAAACCTAAAAGTAAAACAAGAAAATTATAGAACTAGAAGAATTGGAGAAAGAGGTATATGACTTAGTAAAATATCTTTAAGTTTAGATATAAGAGAGATGAAATGGAAGAGAAGGCGAGAGGTCAAAACCATAATGATAACTGGTTTCATGAAAGTAAAAATCATTTAACCGCATTCATGTTTGGACCTGTAACAAAACGAAAGGAAAAAACAAGTGAGCTACACTCGTGAATACAATTTTCTATGGAAAGACTATAAACTGTGCTGCGATTGAATATTGGCACATGAATGAGAAGAACGCAAGGAAGGCTTACTTTAGAAAAACGGACAAGAGTTTAATTCTTTATTTTAAAATAATTCCCATATTGTTTTTAATAATTTGGTATTAAAATCAGTATAATTGCAATTGTTATTGACACTTAGTTACTGTATAGATAAATTGGTTTCTTTTATTAAATTAATTTTTTAATTTGTTATCAAAATTAGTTAGAAAAACTTAAAGAATAGAAAACAGCAGCGATTTAAATAAATACTATACTTAAAATTAACTACAAAAGCTCAAAGTTTAACAAGCCACAAAACATACGTAGCATAACTGCACTATATTCATTTTCAAGAGAGAACAATTGCCAACTTGAACGAACATTTGCTACATTGGACAACAATCGGCAGCCAATTACAATGCAGAAACGAAGCCATCACGCACTAATCACTGTTTACTTGCTATTTATCTTGAACTTGAATGTAATTCAGGACTGTGTGACTCTTCTCAGATATCAAATTCTAATTTATAATTATCATTTTGAAATATCAAATTAACATATAAGAACATCACATAATATAATCTCAAAAGTCACAATTACCAACAGTAGGTACTGTCTGTTGCCTCAATAATGTTGTCACATTGGCTTTAATTTTGACTCATTTTGACTTGCAATTTCTTCAATCACGCGGTATAATACGTATGTATAATACTTGAAGGATTATTGGTTATTACTTTCTAGATATTTTAGAATTTATTTAACTTTAGACAGACAATCTTATTTAAAATTTTGTAAATTCAGTTTGATTTCACTTTGAACGCAAATGTGCTAAAGTGGATATGTAAAATTTGGGTAATATGTCTATGTAATTAATACACAGCACACCTCTACAAAAAATCCATTTGTATTGGTTGAATATAAATGTATCGTTTTACAGCGCAATGTAATATTAGTCTACAAAAATTGATTTCTTAAAAATTAAAAGTAGTTTTGAAAATTTCCAGTGCTGGAACACTACCATTTTCACGTATTACCTAAGAAGTGTTCTAGCCTGCAGAAAGAAGAAGAGCACTGATGCATGAAATACACCGTTTTTGTAAGGTAGCAATAAATTTAAAAACTTACCAGCTATTTAATAAGGTAAGAAAAGGATACGACTCGTATTGATTTCGTTATTTAATTAATTACATAACTCAACAAGTAACATTTAGATACATTTTTTATTTTAATTATAAAATAACAAATGTATCTAAATTACATAATTAAAAAGTCAATAATTTTAACCGATATTTGTGTAGATATCAATCGTAATTCTGCTTATAGAATTTGTTGCACATTCAATAATTATATTTAGGTCTTAATGAATCATTTTCATCTTTGGAAATAAAGAGGAAATTGTAGCAATAACACAGACAATTAAAATTCAATAAGCGATCCCTGACTTTTTACTATACCTCCCATGGAGGGACAAACTTGTTTAATACCGATTATCTGAAAAGGAAGAAAATCAATCAAAAAGTAATTTCTAATTTATTCTAAGAATCATGAAAAACAAAAAAAGTCAAGTCCCAGAATTCTAATTAATTTAATCATAATTAAAGAACACATTACAAGAGAACTTTAAGAATGTTATCCTTGACAAAAAAAGTGTAAAGGAAATTATTATTCAGAACTACATATAATCAGGAAGGAAACGTTCAGGTTCTAAAAGCAGTTAGTTGTAAACAAGTAGAATTTATTTCAGTTTCTTGGCTGTACTCTATAGACATAGAGATAATTTAAACAAAGAGAAAAAATGTTTAAAAAGAATCACCCTCGATAATGAGCAAAATAAATTGTGTATTTCGAAACATAATCTAGGAATAAGCATCAATAAAGAAACCGAGATTTTAAACTCGTCGTCCATTTCGAACCGGTTTAGAAACTTGTTTTTGTTTGTGTACTCGAAGGCTTTAGTACTTCTGTTCCAGGCCATTAAATTTAACTGGTTGTTAAAATAAATACAGTTCTTAATGAAAAACAACTGAGATTTGCTCGTAATGTTATATGAAAGGCCTACCTTAATTGCGTATTGTGGTTTTTGGTTACTACCATTATATTTTGACTTCCAAATTTGTATGCAATTATAAAGATATAAGATAAAAAAAGTAAAATTAATTTAATTATACTCTCTTTACGATACAGATGAAAATTCAAGGTAAGATTGGACAAACCACAAAAACGTTCAAGTTCATTATAAATGATGCAGGTTAGCTTAATTTAAAATTTTGCTTCCTTATTATAACGTTCTAACAATTTCTGAGATGTAAAGACATTGTTCTTATAAAACAATCATGAATTATGTTAATCTTAATTGCAAAGTTAAAGCACAAATTTTATATAACTTGAAATTCCTAATGACAATATAATACGCACGCACCTTATTCTCCGAGTATAATATTGTATCAAAAATAATTACAAGTTTCTAGTTCTAATACCACGAGAGCTTTCGATTAGGTAAGCTCAGAATCAGAAATTTGATTCCATTGTCAAGCTATACTTTTATGAAGAAAAGCTATGTATTTTACATTCGTTATTTTCTTCTGAATTTAGTTTTCAATTTTGCAGTGTCATTCATAACCAAGTCATAACCAAAGATACTTCAATTTTGGCTTGATTTCCATTTGTTTCTTTCAATTCTTTTGTCTTCGTTTCTTTTTTCTGGTACTTTACGTTTTTTTAATTCTTTTATGATTTGCCATTTATTTAAAATTTTATTTATTAGTTTATTTTTAATTATATTACTTTTGCTATGTTTATCGTTTGTCATGATGATATTGAAGTTGTTGACAAAATCTGTTCTGACTGGATTGCAGAGTCGAACTAGCCTAGTTTGGTTCCGGAGTTTGTGAATATTTCGGTCCTTATATAATCACATAACATTACGTGCAATTTACGTAATTTTTCTAGAGCCTTAGAATTGGATAAAGATATAAAAATAAACAAAGAGTAAATAGTTTAAACCAAGAAGAAACAAAATTTTCTTCTAACAGTAACACAAAACATCTGGGAATGCAAAACTTGACCACAACGAACTCTTTTTATAAAAATAAGCAAACATTTATCTTTCGGTGGTCATTTTGACCATGTTCCTGAGGTGATATCAAAAAATTAGCAGTATACGTTTCTCTTATTTTTTGGTATATAATAGGATTCTAAAGTAAAAAAAATTGAAAATTTTTCAAATTTAGGGGGCCATTTTGACCATGTTGAAGAATTGTTCCTAAACAAAAAAAGAAGCTTTGGTAATGCGTCACAGAAAAAGTTAAAACAGTATTCTAAAATTATGCAAATAAAACAACACTAATTCTCGCTAAGACAAAAATCAAAATGCTTATTCCATTAGTAATCTAAAATAAAATGCAATGCTCTTGTTAATTAATTTATTATTTAATGGAGATCGATATTTTTCAAACGGCTCCTTTTAAATATTCCTTTTAACATTCATCATTAATGTGTTCAGAAAATCCCGATCCAAAAAAGTTTTAAGGTATTTTTATCAATTTTAGGGTCAAAAAGACCCTCTTCAATCAACTATTCTGTACAGAAAATTTCTTGAGCTAGTACTGCTAGCAAAATGCTAGTATTTTGAATTTCTGACCTACTTGGCCCCTTTAGACTGTTTTGTCACCCAAACTATTTTGGCTCCGGAGTCCAGAGATTCTTATTCTCCCGGGCCAGTCCAACTCTACTGGATTGATCAACAGCATTTGAGATTTCAGTATTCGAACGATTGCTTTAACACAATATTAAAATTAGCTTTGGTAAACAAACTTACAGTTGAAGAGATGAAGGAAACATCCAAGATTAATAGTAGGTATATTGCAATACACTGAGATAGTCAAAAGTAGGAGTTTCATTACACTAACTTTTGTTCATTCTTTATACAAGATTTTCCAGAATACATGTAAAGAAGTCCTTGAGCCCAAAAACCGCTCGCTTTCGAAATATAGGATATCGAAGATTCATCAAAAAATCAACTTTCCCAGTACTTTATAATTGTATGTTATAGTGCAAGTTATTTTGGTTACATATCTCTAGGACGTATACTTTTCGAGAAAATTAAGAAAATGTGTTATCTAACACCCTTGAAGAAACTGACTGCTTTAGATTTTTATCGTTCGAATTTCTTCCAGAATCTGCAAATCAGTTACGTGCGTTAACCCAAAAAAAGAAATAAAAGTGTGTAGCTTAAAACTCTATAAAAGTAAAAGAATTATTTTTAAAGTAAAGAAAAACTCTTGACACCTCCTATCTTGTAAACAAAGCATCTTCATCGAAGACTTTTTTCTTAATACGCTCCAGAATTCTTGGCATGTATTTGCCAAACACCCTGTATCTTCTAAATTTATTCAGCTGCTAAGTAGAACTGAGTAGCCTTAGAAATCCAACAGTGAAAGTGTTTTTTGTTGGGTATTTAGAGTCTTTTTTTATGGATGAAAGTTTGGAAATTCGAGAATTAGTTTTTATAGTTCCGAGATATTGATAATACTAGTTTACTAGATAGGATTAAATAATTCCTGATTATCTACTTGTAATTTTATTAAAATAACTATCTCTGCAGTTTGGTGCCATGCCATCTGCCTGTCGGAGTTGTGTTGTCTGGTAAGGAATCTAAAGTTTGAGTATTTCTTTCAGTGGAATGATGAAAGCAACGCACAGCTTGAAATAGTATTAGAGTTTCATTAGCAAATATAAAATGTCTACTTGGTATGCTATTTATACCGTGGAGAGTTATCATATTGCACTTGCATTTCGGAACCGTGATTTTAAAGAAATTTACATCTTTCTTTTCTACTTCTTTCTTTCCTTTAGAATTTCGTTCTTGACTGGAAAACTACTTTAGAACTAGCGTTGTTCCTTGTTGGTCCTACTATAAGGCAGTGACTGTTTTAGAACCATGGGAAAATGTTCTTGCTGCAGTGAAGATGATGGTGATGGCAATGAAGCCGACTAAATGGTCCAGAAATTGTAATGGTAGAGTAGGTAATAGGCTAATGTTGGAGGTATTGGTGATGGGTGGTGGAAAATAAGCGTGTTGAGGGTGATAGATGGTGTTACTTGAACAGTTGAATTGTAAAACGATTCTTTTCAAAGCCAGAACACTACACGCAGCGTTGCGGGGTAATATGGGGTGTCAGCTAACCGAGTAATTATCCCAATTGCCATAGGAGGTGGAGCTGCAACCGGTCCTGTGTAATCTTCAAACATTAGAAATAGAGTAGTGGATGCCTTACTACTCGAGGGTGCCAGACCTCGGCTGGTTGCTTAACAAACCCGAAGTGGATGATGGTTCAAAAGTCCAAGACTTCGGAATGGTGGAAGACCGACCCAAAGAGAAGCTGAGGAACTACTAGTTTACCTCTTCGCCATTTTCTGCAAAAATCCCTTAGAGTTGGAGCATATCCTTAATGGTTTCTGCGTACATAATAATGATTGATATTGTTATGGAACAATAGAGAGTCATACATGCACAGACAGTCATCATCTTTTATCTCCTTCTGAATAAAAACCTGAATTAAGAAAAACAAATACGCCCATGTATTTTATTTTGTTCAGCCGAAGATAAACGACCATATTAAATATGTAAATTTCCAAGATTATAAAAAAGTCGCACTCGTACAATAAAATTAAATTCAAATTAACCAATTTCCCCGTTTTTTGTTTCATTCTCGGCATACCGGTTAAAACTTACTTTGATTAGGGAAATAATATAAGTAATTTTTTTTCCTTTATGACGTTGTAACTCGAGCAAACAAAATAAATAATCTTTAATAACTAGTTATGGGTGTCGCAGATGAAGATTTACAAATCAATACTAGAAGAGGAATAATTGTATAAAAATAGAAACATTAAATGGTATCCATATACATTTAATTCGCTATTCATATGCTAATAGTTTTATTTTGATAGAAGATATATTTAAATGGATTATAAAACAGAATGTTTTTGCTAATCAAGAACTATAAAATTCAGAAGACGCTTATGGTAACTTCAATACAATGCAAATTTTGTTTTTTCGAAGCTGTTTTTGAATATAATTTGTTAATTAATATACGATGTTTGTCGATAAGAATTATGCAATTATGTATAATTCTCTGAGTAAAAAACTTAATTTCTTTATATGTTTATCTATATTACTTATTATGTAAGTACTTTTTATGGTCTTCATCTCTTTCTTTGGATAAATACGCTATTTTTGACACTAACTAATTGATTTAGTTAATAGCAACCACAAATAAGTTGTATGTTATTGTTGACATTGTGAATACATTTGTTTGCACAAGGTGTTTATGTTGTAAGATATAATAAAAAGTACTTCTTTATGGTTTATTTATGTAATTTTTATATCAACTCGGTATAATTGCCATCATCATCTATAGACGTATATTACTGATGATGACAATTATGCCGAAACCCGTTTGATATAACAATTACAGAAATAAACCATAAGGAAGTACTTTTTATTATATTTTACAAGTTGTATTGTACTTAAATGTTTTGAAAATAACTACCTGTCATTTGTATTTGATCATGGGTAAAACGTGTCGTGGCTCAAACTCTCCCTTTGAATTTGATAAAGCATGCCTCTCTACTATTGTTAAGTTTTGTTTCAATATCATTTATTTTGGCGGTTGTCCGAACAAAGTTTGCTCACTTTTCTAGTGTTCTGGTTCTCATTTTACGCTGACAACTATCTCTCTTTGTTTTGATGTCACTCCAAAAAGACTTACAATCAGTTTGATTCCTTCTAACAGTAAAACTTTAAGTTAAAGTATGCTATTAAAAACTTCGATTGATTAATATTGTCTTTATCTTTTATGTTCGACAGTTGCATTGAATTAGCTATGCCAAATTGTGTAAACAATTTCCTAGCTTTAGTTAGTTTCTCAATAAATAAATATCCCCACATACACAAATCATTCAAAACAAAAATTTGTCGTCGTACAAACTTAAGTCTAAGGTGCTGGAAATTATAAGACATACATAGTTAGCCTATTATGGCATTGTGTCAAATCTAGAATTTTTCACCTGATCAATAAAATTCAAGACGCCTTAGAGCTTTCATTTCAAATACATTTTGTTTCTTCACGAATAATTTTTAATGTCTGGTTTCATAAAATTAAATTCATTAAATAGTTTTTTATCAGCCATATTAGAAGTTAAATTATACATGCATTTGCTGTTGAATAACAAGATTTAAGTAAAAGGACATCCTGTTTATATTGCTAAAAGCAGTTAGCATTTCATTGATTCAAATTTCCTGTACGTAATTTATTTTTTGTGTCTCTGAAAATTCGATTTATTAAATCATTTTAACTGTAAAAGTGTACGCCCAATCTCTTACAATAAAGTTAGGTGCAACATCCTGTGCTTTGATGTACAATTAAACAACTCGTTTGACCTGCTCACATCCGTAGCAGAAGTTAAAGCCTGATTGACATTAATTGGAGAGTAGAGAAATAAATCAGAAAGAAAAATGATATAAATTTAATTCGAAAAACCAGTATGCCTACCATTTAATATATTTTAGTTGTACTAAACACAAACGAGGAGGCATGAAAAATGTGAATATAAAATTTCGGATGCAAATTTATGTTTATTTCGTACTAAAATAACATACATACACATACACGATATTCATCACGCATTTAAAATGATATGACGCATGGGAGTGGTACAATCTTTTTAATTCTATAATAATTGTTTGTGATAGATTTATGGTTAAAAGTTTCTAATTTATGGAAATACAAAAAACAGATATCTTTATTTATCATCTGGAAAGAAAAACATCGTTTTTGATTTTTCATAATTAGGAAAAACTATATAAACAGTCGTACTGTAACTATTTATAGAAAGCGTCCCAATGATTTGTTAATGGAAAATTGCATCGTTTATAAAAATATGAAGACTAGTTAAGTAGTAAAAGTTACACAAACACTTTTTAAAATTATTTTCTCATGTAAAAATGTTCCGTAAAAGAGAAGTGTGTCATCCATTTCTACTTTTGCACCCAGTATATTTTATTATCTCATTTATCATTATCTACTATACTATTTGTATTTTCAGTATGGAATGAAGAACAGCTAACTATACTTGCACTTCAAAATTTCAGGGGCGATAAGTTGCACTGATATTAGTTGACATGAGACACAAATCTCGAACACTATCAGTAGCATCCCGCAATTAATTAACAATAAGGGCAACCATGGACTACGCCCGCAAGAAAAGTGCAAAACATCCCTCTAGAGGAAAAATATAATTACTGTAAATAAACAAATATTGGTTTGCATTTGTTAAGATATGGGTTTGGTTGGTATGGTTGGCATCAAGATAGCTTAGTCTTCCCGTTTATGTTTAACAAACTCCTTTGGAGTCGTTACTGAATTTGCGAAGTCTGTGGTCTGTCTGTCCCGAATGTTTTTTAAATTGTGAAATTTTGCCTACAGATATGAATTCTGCATCAAAAACTAAAGACGACGTGGTGTTTTCGTTTTTTGATATCTCTTTATGAATATGGTCAAAATGACCGCCGAGATTTTAAAAATTTTCAAAAATCTTGTTTTTACTTTAGAATAATATTCTACATCAAAAAATAAGACAGAACATGGTCAAAATGGTCGCCGAAAGATAAATATGTTTACTTATTTTTGTGAACAGACTGTTACTCGAGTTCGTTGCGGTTATGCTTTGCATTCCCAGATGTTTCAATTTTTATTATAACCGAAAAGTCTGGTTTTTGTAATAAAACCAAATTCTGTCAATACAGAAAGTGGGAGAAGATTCACGATGGGACTACAGTGGCATTTGAAGTTTCACACTCGATAGGGACAGGACGGGATTTGTTTACTTATGAATGGACCATTTTATGTCAGATTGAGCAAACTCTAACCAGGCCTAAGTCAATTAGTCTAGAGTCTGATTGACTGAGTCACCGACAAATCCACAGGATAAATTCTATAGCTAAAAATATAAAAAAAAACCTCCCAAACTGAAGGTTAGTAAAAGCAAACTAACTGAGAACGTTAAGTAACCGCTATAAAGTTTCAGACACTGGATACGTGAAGTGACCATTTAAATCATAACAGGCTAAGAAAACATGCAGTGCTGTTGTGCTTGTGTCTAAAGCTCCTATTCAGAATTTTCTGAGTTTAAACATTCTTTCACATTTGATTGCAATTTTGTAAATTGAATTCCTTAAGTCGTGGAAGAAGGTATTAATGAGAAGTTACTTATATGAGGAACTGTTGCGGCCAAACGCTATTGGATTAGCAGGGATCTGGTCATCTAATATGACAGTTATTTTTAAAACAAGAAAAACGAAATGAAACCTCTGATCAATTAACCTTGCTCATGAAAGGCGATGTCCGACCTTAGAATTCCTTTATACACATTTACTTTTCTTACACGCTCTTCAATCCTGATATTTTATATCATTCGATTCTGTTTAAGTTTCCCTTCACTTTCAATGTCACGATTTTTATCTCTTCGAGAACACTCAATTTAGTACATAAAACTTATATTTTATGTAAATGGTCGCCCCTGATTTGGTTCATAATTGAGTTTCTCCCTTTGCCAGAGTACCGATTGTGGGCCACCACAGTGTTTTACCTAGCTCCAGGTCACTCGAAATCAATTTTGCCCTCTACCTGGCCACCTGTGGCGACCTATAGTGGAGTTTTGTTTTGCAGTGGCTCAAAATCAAGCGTTACCTTTCACCTGACGACGTACAGCGGTCCGAAATCGGGCTTTAACACATAACAGGTCACTTGCACTGGCTAATTATTGACTTTGCTCTTGCAAAGGGCCAAAATTGAATTTTACATTTCAACAAGCCATCAGCGATAGCCCAGTACCGGGCTTTGCCTTTCACTAATCCACCAACGGTAGGTCAGATTTGATTTTTGTTGATTGAATACAATTGTTTGTTATTGATCTTCATCTTACCCAACCACCTGCAACGGCTCCAAATAAAACTTTATTATGCAATGGGCCGTAAATGACTTTTGTTCTCTATCAGACCGCCTGAAATGGCCGAAGTTTGAGTTCTACCTTTTATTAGACTAGCTATAGTGACCGAAAATTGAGTTTTTAATTATACCTGACCTGCTTATGGCTATTTCTATAAGCCTTGATCACGATATAAATAACTCATTTTGCAGTTATTATTTTCATTTCGATGAGAACAGCTCAATTAGTACATAAAACTTTTATATTTTATAGATGGCTGGCCCGAATTTGGCTGTCCGTGTGCATCGCACACTATGGCACACCTACTATGACTATGCTCTTGGATATGTAAGTAGATAAAGTAAGTAATTTTAAAAATTCGCTGGAAAAATGTAATCTTGAACAGATGCATTATGAGGTTTTAGTTCTATCGGTTAGTATGTATAGTCTTAAAGAATTAATCTGTTTATGACGTTAATATACACATAATTCATTTTTTACAAGACTAGCCTTAAGTGAAATTGTTTGGATCACGGGTTATAATACAGCTTTTGTTTTAATTTTGCAGTTATAGTAGGTACTAGAATTTGTAGATTTGCATTTATAATTTCATGTTACTGAATTTATTTTGGGGAACTTTTATAATTATGAGAAAGAAATAATGTAAAGATCTGGAAAGTGCTAGTATGTCCAAACTCGATTACGCTAGCGCTAGAGCTGATTGCTCAGCTTTATTGCTGATTGTCAAATTTACATTTTAAAGTTAAATTTTATTAAAAGTTAGTAAACTTTATAAAAACTAGTAAGTAATTAATGAAGAATAAAAACACGAGCAATCTCTACTTTACAAATACTAAGAAGCTAAACAAAGTAGAGTTTCGAACCTTTACTATTAATTAGAAATTGATTTAAAAAAAAGTTAACCAAGGGTTCTTGATTTCTGTACAACTGTAATTACATTGTAATGTAAATAAATAAATAGATAAATGTGTAATGCGTTGGTTATACGTAATAAATCCAAATATCTTTTCTTAGAATCTGGCAACACAAGTGGAAATAACGTCGTCTGATTAGCGCCCACGTAAAGATAATCAACGAAGTTTTTTGTTTTAATTCTCTTTTTGTCGATTCTTTTTCTGCTTTATTTAGGTATTTTTAAGTTATCTATAAATTTCCATGCATTTATTTATACTGTACAATGGAATAAGATTTGATTTTATAATTGCATTGAACAAAATAAAATGATTGCTTATTAATTGTTTTGTATTTTTCGGTGTTGATGCACCAGTTTGTCTGTCAATAATAGCCGATAGTAATAATTTATCTTATCTAAAATCTAGACTAATGTATTTAATTATATTTTTTATCTTAATATTGATAAGTTAATTGCAAATTATTGTAAAGGGGGCATGTATGTAAAATGCAGATTTTTAACATTTCTTTGTCCTTCACATTAAATTTTCATAAACCTTTTGTATAATAAATTGCATTTTTGCATATCGTTTTATTAGTCATCCACCTGCTGATATTTATGTGACAATTATAATTAAAACAGTATTGTATGCACAAACGAAGGAAATAAGCAGTATGAGTAATGTCTATAAATAAAATTAGATAGTACAAGGTGAAAAGCAATTTTTGTTTCTCTGCTATTATTAAAGAAAAGCGATAAGAACTCGGAAAATAAAACTACAACAATACTAAACAACAATTAAAAAATTGCGTGCAGTCTGAAAATTTATAACCGCTCTGCTATAAAGACTTTGCGTAACCTAAAATAATAAAGCTCGCATGGAAACATTTTTATTCATTAATTGCTTTTCCTGTTCTCACAATTATAAGGCAAGGATTTCTGGAACATACATACACATTCATATTTGCAAATCAGATTGAACGTAATGTCTTAACTATTCGGTAAAAGGTTAACAAGGTAAATATTGTTTATGTGCAGTTAGGTATAAAAAACTGATTTTAATTGCAAAATAGTTTTTAAATGGAAAAACAAAATCAAATAGTAAACATGCCATTTTATTCTAGTTTTTCACTATAAGTACCCGTGTAATTTAGTTGCATACAAGGTAATGCAATTAAGGTAATTTGAGAAATTAAAAAGACAATTGCGTAACTGAACACAAGAAAGGTGTGTAAAGAACACATGAAGGGTAAAAAATGAAATTTAAATTAAACATCCAAAATAGATTCGAATGTATCGCAAAAAAAGCTGTATATATTATATGCAAGAAAGAACAACCACAAAAAGTTTTTGCATTCTTTTTTACATAAATTCCTTTAGTGAATAAATTAGAAATGCAATAAATAATCAGATATAAAAACAAAACATCTTTTCATACCTTAGTTTTTGTAAACGAATTCTTTTACACACTACCTTCCGAATCACTTCCTCTTACCTTTCTTTTTTTACTACAATCATTAGTTAAATCATAGGTGGCCTTCGATGCAACTCGCGGGTTAATTGACAGCGAAATGCATGCTTCGAAATGTTTCCTATATGAGTAATTGTAAGATGGATGATGAAGAGTTGTAAAAACATTCAGTTGAAGGATTGAATTGGAATATAATTAAAACTAATAGGAAAGAAAATATAAAAAAGCTTAGGTAATGTCAAAACTTTAAAAGTGGATCCACTAAAGCCTGTCACCTAAGAACAAGGTCAAAATATATTACTGATATTTTCCTGGTTTTAAACAGAATTCATTTATGAGAAAACAAGCAATAATACTCAAGTTATACCAAGACTGTTTTC
Organism: Ignelater luminosus; assembly: GCA_011009095.1. Classification (NCBI taxonomy): domain Eukaryota; kingdom Metazoa; phylum Arthropoda; class Insecta; order Coleoptera; family Elateridae; genus Ignelater; species Ignelater luminosus. The sequence goes on along the minus strand of VTPC01006511.1, from coordinate 20,828 downwards.
CAAACGTGGAACATGAAACAAATTTTTAACGTATTTACGTTACGTCGTCGGGTTTATGTTATAATAAGTAAGCTGTAGCCAATAAATCAAAAAGCTGCATTGGACGTCTTCTAAAAATTATTGTAATTCTCTATTTTGATAAAAATAAGTCTAAAGCAAATATGCCGTACAAATTTTGTCGTGTTGCTAAGCTCTAATAATCGGAAATACATAGATGCGGAGCTACCAAGACATTTCCTAGTTTTGGTTTCCACTTCTATCATCTTAAACAAAATAATTGTATAACGAAAGGGATCTACTACACGGTACAAGTTGTGCATATAACTTCTTATACAGCCATACTCAGAGAAATATTACACAGTACTATCAGAGTGTGTTATTAAACAGTTAAATATAGTAAGTGTGCCATCACCAAGACAGTTTGGGAAACACTGATACATCTTTCAGTCCCACAATTAGAGTATAGATATACATAAATTACAATGTTTGGATAATGACCTTGTTTTACATGCCCTTATTTCTATTAAAAGAATGAATAAATAAATAAAATAACTAAATCCTGAAAGACGTCGTTTTGTTTGCTAAACAAATAACTGAATTTCAAACCGTAACATAACAGTGCAAATTTAGTTTGAATTCGTCTTATCTGTTACTTTAACAATCCTTATTGTTAGAATGAATTATCCAAGTAACAATTACCAATTATTCTCTTGTTTTTATTACTGTACTCTATTATCAAAACGCATTTAATATTTCCTAAACCGTTTAGTGGTTTAGTAGTTACCAGTTTCGAAAACAAGCTATTTTAAGTAGCACACCCGTGCTGCCCACATTAAACAAAAGTTTAATGAAGAAGCGATGAACTAGCATGGTGAAATATTAATTGAGTTCTGTGCACGCAATCATCTATCTGCTTCTAAATAACACACTCTTTAATCATAAATATTAACAACACATCTTTGTATACTCAGAATATTTTCAACACTCGTTTTTGATTTACTATCATACTACAATATCTCATAAATAAAAGCTTTTATGTAACATAAAAAAGGATATGAGGTATATGTTGAACCTAAAGTGTGTTATTATCAGATTTACCTTTAATCGATTTTAATACCATATTGTTTGATATACATTTCTAGATTTTTCTAGTTATTGTTTGTTCTCATATAATTATCAGTGATTGTTTCAATTCTTTTTTATTGGTAACCTCTGATCTATTAAACTGGATTTATTACTTGCAAAAAAACATATACCTATTGTAAGATAATTGGTGAATATCAATAAAGCAGATATAATCCTTGAGAAGTTTTCCTTTTGAGAATTTGAGGTTTAAAAATTAAAAGCATGGGTAACGGCTGGGGACGTTTGTTTCTTTAATTCAGCAAAATGACGCTCATTGTCATGATGTTTAAAGTAGGGAAACTATTGCATTAGGTCCTTTTTAAGGTTAGTTTCAGCATTATTTTTGAGGAATTAACCCAAGGACTACACACATTTAAAGTAAGAACTGAAAAGCTTGTCATAACGATTTAAATGGGATCTACAGTAAAGACGCCAGACACTTAAAATTGCAAAAGCGGCATGTAGAGCATTATTTAAAAATGAATGTCATGCAAAGTCACTCAAATTTAAAAAAATTATAAGTAGAACTGTCTTCATTTATTTGAGATCAATCCAGCACCATTGCAGTTTTAGAAAAGAAAAATGATAGCAACTTCACGCATTGGTTCAATGCAAATAGGAACTAATGGTGTAAGCAGACGTATCCAAAATCAGATAAGTGCCTTGTGAACTGATAGGAAAAGTTGGCGTTGGCGACTCATGAACTAATATTGAATATGACTTTAACTGGAGAGTATAGCAAATGATTGGTAGTCAAACGAATATATTCAAGAATGTAGCAACTTAACACAGCAGTCTATTCGCTAACTAGGCTACAACTTTCCTCCAGTTGCGACAAAAAGTTAAAATGTTTTTTAATGGTATAGTTGGCCATGGATCACTAAAAAGCTTGTTTCAAGAGCTTTCCAAATATTTACAGTTTATTGTGTTAAAAGAACCATTAAACTAATGACCTTTCATTTTCTTCAAAATTCACTTACTATTTGCAATGAAGTAAATGAATCATAATGAAGGTAATTAAGCAATTGACTTCGATTTTTTTATAATAAAAAGGGTTGTTTATAATGCTTTGTTGATAAGTCATCAGTTCTTTTTGAAATCATGGCAAGTTTTAGTATAACTTATCGAGAATTAGTTGACATTATTTTATCGAGTAATCGCGAAGTGCATAAGTCTGAAAAACCTAAAATGTAGCTATCCAGAAGTAACAGAAACAGTGATGGGAGAAATATATTATGAACTGAGTAAACATTTTTTACCAAACTTTGGACGAAACAAGAAAAGTTTATTTAAAATTACTTCAAGTTCCACGGAAACTGTTCCGGAAAATGAACCAACACAAAACGTGTCCGATGTAAACGACCAGAAATGTCATTTGAAAAATGCCGTGATCGAACAAAACGACGAAAAGTTAAAAGCTCGTGTGACAACGGTTCTGAGGAAATTATTACTGCAGCAGCTAACAAGATTCGAGATAAATCACCAAGTTGTTCTCAGTTTAGTGCGAAAAAAGTTTTGGCTTTAATTATGAATGCTTATCTATCAAAGTTTTAGTATGAAGTAATTAGAAAAACAACCAAAGCAGTGGGTTGTAATATTTCCCCACCTTACTATAAAGTGTTGAACTCAAGGAAAGATGTAGAGGTAACGGAAGGTTATGCCTGTATGGGTTTGCAAGAATTGCTGGATCACGCTACAGAAAGAATCTTAAAAACTAAGACCAAAGAAGAGCTTGCATCAATGGGCGAAGAAATAACTTTAGTGTCAAAATGGGGCTGTGATGGTTCATGTGGTCACAGCGAATGCAAACAAACTTTTGAAAAAGAAAATGTTTCGGATGCGAGTATGTTCATTAAGTCCCTGGTACCTCTTCGCCTACATCAAAAAGAAAATAAAACTTTGGTGCACTGGAACAATACAAGACCTTCTTCGACGAGGTTTTGCAGGCCCATCCAATTTCAATACTGTAAAGAAACTGCTGAGAGCACGCAAAATGAAATTGCAAGAATGGAGTCTGAAATTGCCAACCTCAACGATACCTTAGTCCACATCAGTGATAAAACCTATAAAGTGAATCATGAACTACTGTTTACGATGATTGATGGAAAGAGTACTCAAATAACAAGGGTAGACAAAAACTTAATTCATCGGTTTTCAATAATTCTGCAAGCAATAAACTCTGGTGCTGAAATAGACGCTGAGAAATTTGGTAACTACTGCAGTTTACAGTATTGTAGTATTTTTTTAATGTTTCAATTTTATTATCTTTTATTAGTTTCTTTTATTATTAACTAGTATTATAATTTTGTTATTTTGTATTTTCCGCTAGTATTTATAATAAACATACGTAAAAACTATTACTTTTATTATTTAATAATTAAACTTACCATACAAATTTGAGATAAACAATTAAGTCCACCGCGAAATACAGAATGAATGAAAGCATAAAGAGTAAGGGGCAAGCTTTAGTAGAAAGATGGTCGACAGAATTGAAGGCTCCATTACGCATATTGGTAGCAAAAATGTGTTGGTTGATTTTCTAGTCCAAATGAATCAGAGATTATCGAGAAAAAAATGACAGTAGAAGTATTAAAGCAATTTCCAATTTGAAAAGGATGTCGAATTATACAGTATTTGCAAAAGAAAAGCACTTTGAAAATCCAATTTTTGCGATAGTTCCTCAAAATAAACCAAAATATGTACAGTGCGCGACAGATATCTACTATAGCAAAAATGAGTAAGGAATTACAATTTTATGGTTACCACTCTATTACTACGAATTAAGCCTTATTGGACTGGTATGGCTTCAAACCAAAGAACATGTGTGACCTATAAACTGCAAAACGTGATAGTCTTCTTTTCTGATGCAGTATGAATTGCATCATTGCAGAAGACTAAACCAAATGCATGCAATTTAGATGTACGGATCGAAGTATCGATGCAGCCTATTATTACCTACTATAAACCAAAACTAATTCTCAGGTACAAACCCAATAACTACATTTTTTAAATATTTTTATGTACTTACGTAGTTTATACTTTTGATAACGACTCGTTTATGTTTATAGGCGTCCATCAACCGTCGACTGCTACCTAGGGAAATGAGTCACTCTCTACAATTTCCCAACAAGATATACTATTTGAGAAAAACACCATGTATAAAAATATAAATTGATATAAATACTCGTGGTGCTGCACAACACGCAAAAACTTGAGATATGTAATTTTCTCTTTCGTTTATTAAAATCATAATATAATATATTAGAGGGATTGATTCTACAGAGGTTAGAGAAAGAAGTACTTGGCACAGAAAATACGCTCCTCATCTCTGATTCGCCGTTCGCTTTGCACACTGAATTTCTTGCGTTAATTAATAAACAATGAAAATGGAATCATTATTAGAGAAATAAATAGAGAAGTATAAAAAATTAAATAATTATACATACGTAAAGTTTACCAGTATGCAAATTAAATAATTCAAATCAAATCAGTGTTATTAATAGGTCGTATCTTTGCGTGTAACTTACATCATGCAACACTTGAAAAATGCCCCAAATTGTAAACTATATCGATAAGTCTGCCGAGAGTGAGAGACTGACGTAAATGTGAATGGGAAGATAGAGCAATATTGCCGTCATCAATTTAAGAAAACTGTCCCCAATATTCAAGAAGTACTTTTATTCGTAACAGGATCGGCTTTAGATGTTAAAGTAGTGAAGCGACAGTGCGATACTGTATCACAGGAACGTAAATTTAGTTAAAATTAAATTGTTTTGGCTGCTCGCTCGAAATGAGAAAACGCAGCAATTTTAATTTTGCTTCAGGGCACACTGAATTCTGAAGCCGACCCTGATTCTCAGGTTTTTAGCAAGTGCAAATAAATATTTAAATGATGAATCTGGAAATTTTAAATTCAAATATTTTTTATAAACTTGAGAAACAAGTGACTGTTTTACACTGTTGTGATATTATACACTGGATATAGGAGGAACCGGTTCTTTTTATTTGTTTACAGTCTGAAAGCTTGTCCTGCTTCCCAATCAACTTAAAGTTGATAACTGCAATTCCAAATGGTTTAGTATAAGTATTTTAACATTTCATTTTGAGCTTCAAGGATAAATTTCTTCAGACTGAATTCATTTAACTTATATGATTTGTTTGTTCTGTAGGTACTCAAATCATGAATGTGTTTTTGATGCTGTTTACTTGCTCAAGCTAGCATCAAGTGAGAGCAATATGATGAGATAAAATTAAACACAAAACACTTTAGGCTGGACAAACACTCGAAAGAGAAAATGTTTGCAAGAGATAATTGACTATCTAGGAATGAAACTTTTTCCAAGGGAGAAATAATACAAATAAATATTCAATAAAGTATATTTATTTTTTTATATATCACTTTTATATAATTTTTTATATTTTTTTAACATTTAATAATTTATTAAATATAAAAAGCTCGAGAAATGTACAGTTTACCTGCACTATCACACAGGAGCAAAAATTCAGAACAAATATTCCTTTTATGCATTAAAAACTACATATACAAAATCTGAAAATAAAAAAGTGTGAAAATCACTTGTGAAAATTAAATTACAGCCTCATATAACAAGATAATTAAATTCTTACATTAAACAATACGACATAAAGTAAGCTTAAAAAATCATTCGTTGAGATCTGATATGATCTTTGTAATGAATCAGCAACTAACCAATACTGTAAAAACGTCAAGAGTTAATATAAAATTTGTTTCGATAAAACAAACGAATTGAACTCCCAACAAAAATTTTTAGTTGCTAATTCATATTATTCGATATAATATAAAGTTTGTCGCATCGGAACTAATATCACAATGTCAAAATTAACTGACAATTATAAAACCAAAAAGGTACAAAGTTTTGAATTTTTAGGATGTAGAAAAATCAATTTTCCTACATCTTACAAATTAAAATATACATATAACCAATTAAATTTTTTTTTCTTCGATATCGTTTCTTAAAGTATATCACTTATTTATCACGGAATAATCTATATTCCATGTTTCGGTCATTGTCGAATTTGTTAGGAATCCCTATATTAGTTTGTATTATTGCTAAAAAAAAAAAAAAACACTTAACACTATAAAAGTACGATTAACTCTAAAAATACTATCACGCTTCGCTTTTCACATTATTCCTTTGTAACATATAAAATCTACTCTAATGGGAGAAATGAATAAAGAAATATTAATATTTCGTAACTAAAATATTATATGTGACATATATGAAGATGCTTCATGAGCTAGGTGATCTACTGATGAATATAAAATGTGGTGATGGATTATGTTCAGTCTTCAGTAGATTACTCCTGCATTGACTTTACTCAATGTAAGAGCGATACAATTTCTTCTTGCTTAAATCGTATTCAGTGCTGATCATGACTGTGCCGCCACGCGTGATTTTTCTGTAACAAAAGAAAGCAACTGTTAGTAACTTGTATAAATTAAAAAAAAATACTTAAAAAAAAAATTTTGATCAAATGATAATGATACTTACTTCAAGAATTGCGGCAAGAAAGAGTTCCAGCCACTTAATGTTTGTTTAAGGGTCAGGTACAATTCAAAGGTGGAAGCTGTGTAAGGATCGCATTTAATAGTGCTCAGTCTTCTGCAGTCCTGTTCTCCAGCAAAATTCAAATAAAGTGTACACCCTCTAAGACCGCAAGGTTCGGAATCTGCCATGGCCAAGATATCGCGTGCTATCACCTGGAGAAGACCACAGGGAAGCAACACTTCACCACATGATAAATGAGTGCGTTTAGCCGCTCTAAGTTCAGTTTCAAGGCGCTTTGAAAGTGCACTTACTGCTGCCTCACAGTCTCCTTCTTCTGACGTGGGATATGGTTCATAATCCCAATCTGTAAATAAACAATAGACAACATTAGTTTTTATTCGATGAAAAGTTTTTTATTTTACTTTGATATTCATTGCATTTTTGCTTATTGTAAAATACCTTAAAAGATCTTTTCTCAGCTTATATTCAAAAGAAAACAAATCTTATCTACAATAGGTCACTTGAAATAGATTTTTCAAAAATTGGAAAATCCAATCCCTGATTAATTTTACTAAAAACTAAAATCTGCGATAAACTGATAACTGATAAGATTTAATTAGTATCTCGAAAATTTTCTTAAATGAATAATTGATACTCAACAAACTTTTGAAATTAAAATAAATAAGTTTCTATTAAATTAATTATGGTTCACAAAATTAAAAACAAAATGTAATGATATAGCGGCAAAGGAAAGCGAATTATATTCAAGGCAGAAGTAAAGTGAAACCGCTGTTGCTAAGCCAGCAGGGGAGGTCAAACGAGGTCATCTTCGCACCGCTAGAAAGCCGGCCGGCTGAGAAACCAGCTGATCGTTTGACACACTAATGTTTGTTCCGTACAAGATTTTCAGCAATTTTCTCTTTACGCACTTTACGCACTATTTCGGAGGAAAATCGATTGATCTTTTCACAAAAGCATTTACTATTTCTTAATTTTAATAAGCAAACACAGCACTGAACAATTTTGGTTTTTTGAGGAAATGGGAAAAGCAAAAGAAAACTAGTTTCTAACCGTTGTTTTTTGTTTTTAACAAAATTGTGCGAAGTGAAACAAAAGAGTAACAAGTTGAACATTTATTTTGATTTTGTAGAAACTTTGAATTTCTTTTGCATGACCCATATTTTTACAAAAACGCGTTTATTTGAATATCTTACCTTTTTGGCTTTTGTAGTCTACGTTGGTAACAGCTAACACTTCCATTACGAATAAAATTTACAATAGTACTGTATAATATGACACAAAGAACAAAGACTTCACAACCGACTTCTCCAACAAATTTTCAATCCTACACTCCAACAAGAACTGATATCAGCTGCCGGCGAAAAGCCGGCTTTATACGCAATGTATACCTCCCTCCACGTTAGCAACACCGAAAACCCATTCGGCAAATTTCGGCTGGCCTACGTGATCTAAAACTCACACACATACAGAACTCCTGTATAATGAGCCTTTGTTCGAGATGTGGTGTTTTCTTACTTTACATTATAATTAGGTTATTTCAGAACCGGTCCAGCGATCATCTATCTACACGTTGAATTAAAGAGATACATACATGAGTTTTTTTTTCATGTGTTTTTATTGTAACTTTACCAGTTATTAAACCACCAATAAGTTGATGGATCCATTAAAAACAAAAAACTAATTTCATTCATAATTACTGACTTTTTTTAATGAAAACTTTTATAATTTGCTGAAGAAAATAGCAAGTTTTACATACTATATTACAATGAAATAATGAATTCGACAACCCGGATAATCTAAGTGGTCGTTAATAATTAATTAGTTACAGAATTATAAACGAATTATGGTAATACTAAAGAATTAAATCTCAACAAGTATGTAATTAATGTTCGTTTTAAAAACATGTAAAATTAGTATTAAATTAGTATAATATCGGAACAAGCTGAAACAAGAAAATATTTTTTATTCCACATTAATCAGTGCTTGAAAGAATTGTTCTTTTGTTTTTTACTTTCGTCACTAAATGAATATTGTAACGTGGACATTTTCCACGTGCTTCGTTGCTTAATTCCGAAGCAATTCAATTTCCTTCAAATTCAACCCGTATAATTGAAAAAAAAACTTTAGGAAATGCAAATATTCTAAAAATTTTATTATCTGTGATGTCCGGGTTAAATTTGGTATCATTTTATGTGTTATCAGTGAAAACATTTAATGTAAGCAAAAGATCTCTTTGGTGTACACATCTCCCAATTATTTTGCTTAAAAATTGTTTTTTTATTTGTGTCTTCTTTTTGTTCCTATTTGAGATTAAGATATTATTGAGTTGGTTTATGCGATTAAGCAACTTCTAGATGAAGATAATGTATACTAAGACAAACTGAAATACTGAAAATATTAAAAATGCACTATAGTTATTTATAAAATGATATAATATACATATACAGATATAAAACCTCGAGATGATCAGCAAAAAATGTAAATCTTATATTTTATTGACACTAAATGTTGATAAGATCAGAAAAATGTATTTTTTGATAAATCATCAATTGTGCAACGGAATAACTGTTACAAACACACCATACTTAAAACATTTACAAGTTTATACATGTCAATGACTCGCTTTTGTTAGTTTTAAGTTCATTTTCAAATTGCAACTAAAAAATGTTAATGGAAAGTTTAAATCTGGTTGTTAAAAAGGAATTAGCAATTCCCTGGGGTAACACCCTATAGTTGAGAGAGAATGATCTAGAATATTTCGAAGTGACCGTTTTTATTAATCTTCCCGTTTTTACAATTTCCAGTATTTGTGTTAATTTCAGAATTTATAATAAAAGAGTCGGGATAATTTTCTTCTGTGTTGGGGCATGCTGTATTATTAAATCATTATTTTATACGTTTTTATCCCCGTTCATAAATAAAATCTCATTATTGATTTTAAATGTTTCAGCGTTTACAATATAATTACTTATTAAAGCAATTTGTTTTGTTATTCTAGAATTTTTCGTATGAATTGTTTATGTAATCATTTTCTCTTGTTTTCCTCACTATTTTTAAATAGTATGTCCTTGTAAACGTTTCAATTTAAAAACTGCTTGCATTATTTTAAAATTAGGAAAAATTTTGATTTCAAATAATAATGAGCTTTATACAAAAAAAAATTCCCCTATTAATTCAGATATTTAAATCCAGATATGGAAGTTTTCAATAGATTATTAATAAATAGTTCATTGCTTTTTTTTATATCGAATTGTGCAATTTTATATCGGAATGCTCAATATCTACTATATCGTTTCTATTCTAGGGGTACATCTTATCTCTTACAAAAGAACCTTATTGAACTTGTTCGAACAGGAATATACCCGTTTGCAAAGAAAGAAATGTTAAGTTTTATTATACCAGGTTTTAAAACCAGTAATCGCCACTCATCCCTGTTCCTTTCCACATCAGGTGTTTTGTTAATATAACAATGGAATCTTCCAGAATACTTTTACTTTTAATAGCTTTACCATTTAGATTACAAAAATGTAAGTAAATCTCTTATCTGTTCATAAAGAAAATGAAAAAATTAAGATGTTAACGTTTTTTTATTGTTTAACGAAACAATGAGTAATCGAGTAGCAGCACTCTGCATTAACAATTTTACAAGTTTCATCATCCGTCAAACTTTTACTTCTTGGCGACATATTCAAGTGAACATGCCAGAAATTTGAAATTTTACGAGAGAGTTGCGTAATTTACTTCCAACTTAATCTTGATGACACTTGACCCACCAATCTTTTTTTAATAAGATTTTCATTTTTGATCCGGCCATGCGTTTCTAAAATTTAGTAGTAAAAACTGCGCATTTAGTAGAGAAATCTCAATAAAAAAAGGAGGAAATGTAATTTGTAAACACTTTTATAAAATTGTATTGCCAGAGACGAGCTTTAGTGCCAATAACACAACTTTGATCTTAGTGATGTAAGATCTGTTTTAAAATACAAGACCAAGGTCAGGTGAACGTGGAAGTATCGTATTGAGACAACTCGGCTCTACTTGTGTTAGTCATAGTTTCTACTCGACCTTGAATAACGCAATATTTATCCTTATCAGTTTAGTGTTATCACGAAAAAATAATGAAATGTGAAATTGTAAAAAAAGGAAGTGAGAATTTTTATAATTAAAAGGAAGATTCTCATTTTTTTGTTTTAAAATGAAAAAAATACTAATTAAGATGGGAAGAAGAATAATTGAAAATATTTTTTTTATTTTACTATTAGGCTGTTTGCACCCACAAGACGTTATTTTAACAAGCCGTACAGGAAGCAGAAACGAACTAAACATCATTAATTTTCGTCGAACAGGCTGAAATGGTTTATATTCCCATCTGCTCTCCTGTCATTATACATTTATTTCGGTATACAAGCCACGTCAAAAATGGTTTTTGCAATAAAAAATCCAAGAAGTCATTTTTGAATATCTGCGAATATTTTACTTGTGCATTTTGCCATGAAAAAAAGCCCAAGTTGTCGATAGTACTCATACACATTTGTATTATAAATATTGTGTTACACCTATTTTACTGTCAAACAAGACAAAAACAAATAAATGTTTCACATTTAGAAATTGGAGTACATTGAAAGGAAGTCATAAAAATTGGAGAATGTTACACATAGTGAACATGATAAAGATAAATATATAAAACTTGTTTTAAAACTAGATACATATTCATATTGACAGTTTCTTTAAATCTGGTTGACGTTAACATACCTCAAATTAAATTGTTGGACCGCGAAAATCCCTCCCCTAACATCTGGTTCAGAAATTCCTTTCTATTGTAGATATTATATTATTCTTACTTTCAGCTTCTTTCTTCTGCAACACTGAAACATCTCGAGTAGAGAATATTTAGAAAATAATTTTTTATATATTTTAGCAAATTATGCCAAAATCTATTAAAAACAATTCTGGAGAATATGCTAGAAGTACGATTTTATACAGGGCTATTCGATGCTAGCAAAAAAAGTTGTTTTTCTAGGAATAAAAGAGTATTTTGGATGATTAAACCCTGTATTGTCTTCAGTGATATTATTCCATCTTTTTTATATCAAGACAATTTCTTAAAAATCAATCGTTTCTGCTACAGGCTCGGCTTTAGGGACAACCAAAGCTAAGTTGTCTGATAACCTATAAATATTTCACTCTTTATTAAAGAAAAGTAACATAATAAATAAAAAAATTACTTCCATCAAACCTGAGCATTTACTTACATATGTCTGAAATCTTTTAGACGCTTTTTTAAACGAATACACACGGCTACGTATGCTTGTAGTCTGGAATCAAGAAACATTCTTTATCCCCACAAATCTACACATTTTGTACTTATATTATGAAACGCATCTTTTTAGTTATTTGGAAATACTAGATCTCTACATTAAACAATGAGTTGCATGATTTCAAAAAATCTAGAATTACTCAAAAACAGTGTATTACACTCTAGAAACACAGCACTAACTTTATTTGCTAAATTGGGAGTAGATTATCGAAACGTTAGAACTAGTCATATTTTTCATGGCGTCGCATGGTGAGTAAATCAATCTTAAAAATTGTAAAATAGTAGATTTCTTGTAGTAAAAAAACCTTACAGAAGACTCATCCCAATAGCTCGTGTTATCTTAGAGATTTTTATCTTAAGATTTCTGCACCCTTGTACCTTACACCAAGAAATATTCAAAATCTTCCGACTTAAAGATCTGAAAGTAAGAGTAACTGTTAATACAGAAAAACTTGATAACTTAATTTATACAAAAGTAGAACTGAACGGAAAAAAAAGTCTAAGCCTAAGTAGTTCGAACAGCTCGAGGGGTATATGGAGGCCTATGCAGAATCAGAAATATAAATATTTGAAAACATGGTATTGCTTACCCAAACCTAATACTAGGATCATAGCTGGATAGACATTGTTTTACAGTTATGTAATAAGATGGCTTCTTTGGGGAGTGAAAAATATACAGACGAATCTTTGGTCTGTCGGAATTACTGAGTCGAAATATAGTAATTAATCAATAATAAAATTAGGAATGTGTTTTCTTCAAGTGTCTGTTGTAATATTATCTGAAGCGAAGAGCTTTACTGCAATTTTATCTAAGCTGTCAAAAGTAAAAAGGGGTTTGAAAATTAAAAGATCAAAACGCATGCCCATTTCAAAGGTAGTCTATCCAACGCAAAGATTATTGAAAATATATCGATGATTCTCTCTTCCAATTTCCTTCCAAATGGGCGAATAGAGAAAAAAAATTTTAAATAGTTGAGAGACATTGTTCATACGTTCTTCGGCGAAAGAAATCGTCCCAAGAACAAAACAAGCACGTAGAATTTCATTTATGGGTCAATGTTTTGGTTGATATAGTATGCTTGGAGCCTACAACAATGTTCTTTGTAAAGAGGAGAAAAGATTCTTTGAAACTTGAGTATAGGCCAGTCTTTTTCAAAGTGTACAATACTGCCTTCTGGGAAGCATTGAAACGATCCAGGGAAGTGGTGGTAGCATTAGATGCAATTGGAGAGCATTGAATAATAATAAGGGTGCGGTGGAAGCATAAGAAAGAAGAAAAGAAAATTTTGAAAAACCATTCATACATGTTTCATCTGTTGTGTAATACACACATTTAAAGTCGTTGCGATTATTTTCCAATAAACAGACAAAATGCAAGTTACTATTTACGGCGTTCTCACTTAGAATACTATTTCAATTTCCACGATTTCTCTGATGGAAATGATAAATTTTTCCCTAACTGTTACATTTTGGAGAAGACTAAAGTTTACCTTCTAAACAATGTATATGTAGATCACTTTTTTGTTAAACGAAAACAAAGAATTAGCGGTGAATTCAAAATTATGCTTCTACCAATATCTTCCCTGGCCCGTATTTAAATTTTCTGATCTTTCATTAAAATTAGTAAAATTCCTTGACTTTCCCAGACTAGAATTTAAAATTACAAAGTTTCTTGACTTTTCCCTGTTTTTCAGGTTTTCCAGAAGAGTGGGAACGCTGATTTATTAATGTAACAAAATCGACGGCCAAGTTGGTCGACAGACCCTAACAAGCAATTTGGCAAATACTGCTGTTCGCTTAAAGAAGATGGATTTTCAATGAAAGGAGTCGTTAAGTAATGTTTTGTTTTCTGAAAAAGGGGCAGTAGGCCAAACAAGTTTGGGAATCTCTGGTTTAGGGGAAGGGAACTCACAGTTGTATGTACGACATAATTGCAGCATTGTCGATGTTTGACTTTCTGGTGGTTGTGGAAGTCCGAAAAAGACCGCTACATCTACTGAGCCAGCACCATAGTATAACACAAATAGGGAAACCATAAGAATATAGCCTTTATCATCACGTTCATTGTCGATTTTCCGAAGGTGACAGTTGCTTTAGGAGCTATTTGAAGTTCCTCTTCAGCTCGGTAATTTGGTTGGTGACTGAAGTTGAATGCTGTGGAAATCTGTTGGCAGTTATCTAGAGGTGTGATGGTTGTGAAGATGGAGACGTAGCAATGGAGATCAATTAATCTTCTGGGAACAATAATGTTGGATAGAAATCGAGCTGGAGACGATGATCTACTTTGATGTAATGAAGACGATGTTCTAGAAGAAGATAACGGTAGTCTTGGACACGTTGAAGTTGGAACGACCATTATAAGTAATTGAGTTGTTCATCGACGTACAATTAAAATGGAACATTGTTGGAACTGAACTACAAGACGATGGTGAACAGTTTATAATTATACTAGATGTCGAATTTTGGTTACTGATGGTATTGATGACAGAGAATGCCGGGCTTGGTAATTTTTTGTTAATGCGTTATTAGTGTTGTTTGGATGTTGATAGTAAAAATGAGTTCTTTCCAAAACCATAACTCTCACGCTTTGTACTCCAGGAAATTGCGAAATTCTGCCGAGTCTTCTAGAATGATTGTGATAGGCTGGAGTAGGCTATGCTGTGCTGAGTAGCTAGGTTCAATGTGCGTCAAGCCTAATACCTGTAGTACATTAGAGCCAATACAACAGCTCAGCCTAGGAAAAGATTACTCTAGTTAATCGTAAACTCTTACAGCCTGTGCCTCAACTTAGAAATGGTCGATTGGTTGGAGCAAATCTTCCTGATTAAGTTATTGTTATCTTATGCTAAAATTTTGCCATTTAAACTCGAGATTAAATCAAAAAAAAGGGAACATGGTGTTTTGTGCAAGTTTTCTGTGACAATTACTGGCTGATTAAAACCATATCTAAAGATGACCAGAAAATCAAAACAGTTCTACTCAATGTTACAGGAGTAATTACACTTGTAAAAGTGTAAGCCTGCTTGTTTTTGTTACAAACGTAAACAGTGGTTGCCTCTAGAAACAGTATTCATGTTAGCGAAGAAAGCGTTTTTGAAAGTAGTGCTCTTGAGTTTATAGAAACCAGCATTTGCTACAGATCAGTCAAGAAAATTATGATTGCTGATTGCTTGTAGACAGAAACAATAATGCTTTCATGGTCTACTGAATCGAAGCGTCAGCGACATCTATTTAAGAATCTTGAATTAGAGAAATTAGGAATATAATAGAAATACCAAACATGCTTTTCTCTAATAATAATCACAATTTTGTAAACTGAAATGACACTGAATAGAGATTGGTTTTCTACATTTTGTTTAATGGAAAATAAAGAAAATGTACAGTTTGAAATATAGAACTAAACTAAAATGAAAAGAGCTGATGCAATTCCAGTCTCGGTCATAATTAATAAAAGTACTGTTTGCATATTTGAATGCACGTTTTGTAATCGTTATTCACTTCTAGTTTTTAATGGTAATTAAAAAATGATTTAAAATGTTGCAAATTTACTTTTTAGTTTGATCTACAGCTTCTTGTACATTTAAAAGAAAAAATGCCAAATTGTGCCTTTATTTTTTAATAAGAATTCCAATAACTTTTCTTTTTCTCGGGGGTGGAATGTCAAGTTTTGAATTTGTCTGAAAATGGGACTATTATACTAAATCAATGAACGTTTTTAATAATTGATAAGTATGCTTTGATATTTAGGGTCCGAAAGAGGACGAAGACCGACCGTGGGTCACCGTAGGTTGCCTGCTGGAAGTCTGACCGTGGGTTACAGCACGCGTCGGGATGGAGAACGAAACCCCATTTGACAAGATAAGTCCAGTCCAGTTTCATTTTTAATAAGATTTGCAATCGTTTCTGTACAGTACATATTCTTAAAAATATTAGAATAGCGCACAACTCAAAAAATTTAAATTCTGGGGTTAATGTATGTCTTAGCATAATATATATTATGAACATAAATTAATTTAGAAGTTAAAGTGTAAACAATTTGGTTAAAGTTTTTACCGTAGCTTTTTTCAGTTATCCTAGAAGGAAGAAAATCAAATACGATTCTGTATTACGAAGTAGAGGTTCCTCAAAGAGCTAGAGGACAGAATCCAGAAATATTTAAAAATATTCTCATTCGGTAGAACCATAGCTAATGTTGTTTTGCAACAATTTCATAAAAATGAAAATAGTTGTTTTAGGTTTTGAGCATGATTACAAGCTCAATGGTCGGTAAGAGAAGAGTTAGGTAAGAATTTAATATTATCGGACCAAAAAAATAATTACGGAATATTTTGTGTTCAGTTTTATTTATAGTACCAAACGCAAACGCAATGTACTATTTATTATTCTTGATCATTCAAATGGTTCTTTACGACATACCCATACATATGCGTGTAGCCTGCTTAAGAAAGAACTTAGTTGATAGGTAGGTTGCAAACAATTATAAAATGAATTAAAAGTTCATACGCTACATTATTCCTATATAAAAGCTTAATATAAATAGGTTTTGTTTAATAAGTACGTAGTATGCGTAGTATAATACCACCGTCCAACCCCTACACACGTGTTCAAACTATACTAAAAGGTAAATTCAGATACGCTAATGCAATAACTGCATTATCAATTGCAACAGTTACAAAAAACAGTTGACAGAGTAATTATTCTTCATTACTAATGTATTAAATGCAATGAAAGCAAGTAGCAAAAAGTAGGAAAAAATTGCTATAAAAAAGTTAACAAAAACGGTAAAGGAGTAGGTAGCATTCTTACATCGGGGTAATGATTTTTTGAGTTGTCTTCTTTTGATTTGCGCTTATAGCTAGTCTGCACTTCATATATTATAGCTGTGAATTAATGAATAGTAGAGAAGACTGTTAATAACTAAAAGTTTTGCTTTTTGCATTATGGCTACGTTTATCTTTTTTTTGTGAGCGAGAATTCGTAACAATATTTCGAATTCATTTATCACGACATTCAATTAATTCTTTTATGACTGAATTTCAACAGTTTAGAAAAAAAGGCGTTTCTTGAATAAACACTATAAAAAGAGTTAAAAAGAAGATTATCAAATTTACGACCTATTCTCACGTTGTAGTGTCTTAAACTTCATTGTCAATCGATGTTACATTCCCTAATATGGGTAGTCTACGTAAGTCTATAGATTGTTGGTTCTTTTGCAAGCTCAGCAAATGCCTGAAAAGGACAAAAGAGCCATATCTAGATATAATAATAGTCTAAGGCTAAGGCCGCTAACTGAATTAACCTGGTGCATTTAAAAAAAGGTAATTTCTGTTTTAATATAGGTACCTTTTCTAAATATGACTTTTAGATAGGTAGGATAAAGTAAGATGTATTCCTGATATAGGTAACTTTGTGATAGATTTCCAAAATCATGTCACTTTATTTATTGGTTTCTAGTTGCTTTGGTCGTAGCGATAGTTAAACTGTTTAACCTTTCTGTTTGTGCTCACAATTGGGTAAAGGAAAACCCCTTATACTAATAGTGGTAAAATGTTTTGCGTTAATAGTAAGTAACTAGTAATGAATGAATATCGTCATGTTCACATCAGTACCTGGAAATTTCTTTATAGAAGTATTAGTAGGAAATTTCTTTGGCATACTCCTTGAATATGAAAAGTGTAATACGCATATTTTAGTTATCCAAGGCTAAGGCCTCCAACTGAAATTAATTTGGTGTATTTAAAAAATTGCATAGTTTTTACTTCAGATTCCTTGTATTTTTTCTGTTTCTTAAATACGACTTCTAGATAGATATTAGTTTCAGGCTCCAGAAAGTCTAGTATGTATTTGCCATGGTTACATTTTCTATTCGGACTGAAAAGATTAGGTAAAGCAAAAGCCTTTAATAATAGTGATAAAATACTTGACGTTAATAGTAAAAGTGAGTAGTAATGAATGAATAATGTCACGTTCACATCAAATTCTAGAAATCTCCAATTAAAATTTTAATAAGAAGTGTTAGTAAAAATTCTTTGGCATACTTCTTTAACAGTTTTTCATAATAATTTAATCAAAAATTGTAATACTATGCATAGCTAATGTTAATTCCCAAGAAAAAAATTTAAAATTAAAATTGATTTCCACGTTATAAATTAATAATTCGGAAGTCAATTAAATTACGCAAGTTCAATAAACAATTTTATCAACAGATTAGTGAATGGAAAACCTGTTTTAAACGTGTACGTTAGTAGGTATGTACAATCGCAGAAGATTCTAGAACATAACTACCTCTACACTATACAGGTCATAATTTATTGGTAATCTGATTCATTTTAATCAGTCATTGCGGTTTTCCATCACTACTATTTCAATGTCATCCTACTTCATTTAATGAAAAACTTGCGAAATTATATAGTAATAAGCCGATAAATTTCCTTGTCTCGGTTTTAGTTAGGCTTATTATCTTATCGCGTAGGATGACGACAGATCGTCTCATATGGTTTCACCTACAAATGGAATCTCACCACGGTTTCCCAGAAAATTTCTTGGAAATGTTACTTTTGTATATAAATTACGTTAGATTGTTTAAAATATGGAATCCCTAAGCATTTCCGGTTAATTGCTAACTAAACCTTTGCTGTTTAATCAAATTCAATCAGCAACATTTGAAAATGCTGATTAAAATCTGACGAAACAATTTGCAAAAATTTTTAAAACTCGTATCATCCTTTCCTTGAACGATTAATCAGATTTTAATTATTATGCGATTATTTTATTAAAGTTATAATTCTTTAAGAAACCTTCCGTACTTTATTTTTGTAACCTTTTTTAAATTGTTTTAAATTGTTTTTTAAATTAATTTTTACGGAAATAGGAAATGGTTGCCGGTTTTTTCTATTAAGAAGAAAGAATTGCCGTGTTTGTCGTTGCGGCCATGAAGTTAATATATTTTCTTAATTTTTTCTAATCTATCAACGCTTAACTTTGTTATAATAGCAATAATAATCCACGACAAGGTTAATGCAACATAAAAGCAGTCTGTAATATAAATATATAAACAAGAATAATTTAAACGTTACTTGGTAATTAAATGTTTTGCATTAATATTAAAATCAAGTATGCTATGAACACGCATTAATCATTGCTGATGTTTTTTCTGTTTGTCGTTTAATTACAAGTAGTAATATCTGAAATATGAGCTGTTTGCTTTTTTTTCGAAAGATAAAGGTGATACCTATAAACCTAGATAAAAATTAGCTTTGATTCGAGAATCTTCGATGAAAGTAACTGTTTGAAAGTTTTGATTTTGTAAATTAATGGATTTAGAATTTTAGGATGGTAATAATGAATATAAGCTTATGTACCATACATAATATTAAAGTTTTCGATTTAAATTTAAATTAAAAACAGTAATTTTGTTTGTTAAATAGACCCGTACATTTATTTACTTAATGTGTAATCTATGGTATGATGTAGTTGTCCCTTCAGGTGTAAATCAAGGTGATTCAGTTTAAACAATGTATCACACATATACTACATACAAGTGAAATGAACAAAAGGTATAATGTACATGTATAATTAAAATACTGGTTACATCACTAGTACTGTATAATTTTTTGTTTGCTCCTTAATTTAATGCAAATTTTTTAATGATGACTTGTTTTTTCTATTATAAAAAGTTCTCTTTCTCCTTTGTGTAAGATAAAGATAAAATAGGATAGAGATGTTTTATTCAATTCACTAAAGAAGTCAATTACTGTAATATGGAAAGGAGAAATATTACGGAAAAAAGACAGAAACAGTTTCGAAATACACACTATATATATACAATACGAATTTACCTTCTATTGACCAAATATAACATTCATCTAAAACACCGTTACTATTGCCTTCTTAATTATTTGTTCTTGTTTTGCTTGTAATGCTTTAGACACATTTAAATTGTTTCGTGGATCTTAGATACAATATCAATAACGGCTAGTACAGAGAAGATACCGGGACTGCGTCTCCTTACATATTAAAAACAATATCATCTGAAAATACTTTAATCCTTTTGTTTTCTTTAATTTTCATCAAAATATTAAAATATAGTACAAAGCAAGTAGTTGTAGAATAGAATGTAAGTATAGCATATACATTTAGACAGCTTCATTATGCAAAATACTACAGATAACGGCAATAACAAAGACGTCTTTTAACCGGATGGTCGTTGTTAATATCTTTGATAATTTAAAATATTGCTTTGATATGCTAAAATAATCAGAGATCCCATTATTGTAAAAATGCTTCGCAACAAAGTTAACTTTAGAAATTATTAGGCAGTAAGCGAATTATTTAAAAACCTTAACATTCAGAATGTTAATTTTATTGTGCTTCTAAAGTTCGCAATTGTGTATGTTGTAGGAGGGCAGACTAGTTACGCCACTAGAAATCATACATTGTAATATACAGTGTGATTCATAAGCACACTGACAACGATCATCAGGTGATTCATTAAATAAGTTCATATAGACCTTGGTCCAACAATGCATGGTTTCCTAGATATTTGCTGTTAAGGAGGGGACAAAGAATCATTAATTTAGTGTCTAAGACTTGATTATTGGACTGCAGATTCACTGAAAAGAATTTCACTGGTAATATCAATCAATAAACGGTGATTATTGACCGAATTTTTGTTGCCGTAATTAATATTCTATCAAAATTAAGAGCGATATTTGTATTTTGCTTTCGAATAAAGCTACTCTTTATTGATTTAATGAAAGTTTATTTATTAAACCTATGAACAGACACTTATTATTGTTATGAATTGTTTATTAAAATATCCGCGATCTTAATAATAG
>VTPC01006510.1:0-21670 GCA_011009095.1 Ignelater luminosus | reverse complement strand
AAAAAATCTAAAGCTCTACAGGATAAAACAAATCTAAATAATATTAGACAGTGAATTTGAGAAAAATTCAGAGAAAGAACAAATTGATTAATGCCTACTCGATGGAACTAACGAACGATAGCAGCACCGA
This sequence comes from Ignelater luminosus, assembly GCA_011009095.1. NCBI lineage: Eukaryota > Metazoa > Arthropoda > Insecta > Coleoptera > Elateridae > Ignelater > Ignelater luminosus. The sequence goes on along the minus strand of VTPC01006510.1, from coordinate 21,540 downwards.
TTATTCCTTCTGAAAAACATCCAAAAGATTGAAAAGATCAATAATGAAGATCTCCTCAATAACACAGAAGAATGAGAACTGTGCGGGAAGCAACGACCAGAAAGCTAAAGGATTCGCACTTAGAAAAGATTTTCCAGTCAAACTGAGCAATTTTGGAAAGAAACGATACAAGAAGAAAAAAGGGCAGGCTTACTTCTCCTAAAGAACTGACCACTGAAACTAAACAAGGTATAAATCCTAAAAAACCGCTAACACAATTTCCAAAGAAAATCATAGTTAAACCCCCAGCTTGAAGTGTTCTTCTGTTCAAAAGTAAATCCTACAACTACTGTAAATGATAAACTCGACCTTTATAGTTTGTTAGCAAGTAACATTGAACTTCAAAAAATTATCATAGATATAAATGTCACAGATTGGGTTTAATTATTGTATTAATATTTTCTTGGGTTATCCTAAAAGCCATTTCAACAGAAATCTAATTAATGATTATTATTTTTTGTTGTTCAAAGGAGTAAAACATAAAATAAACCAGGCTCGTTCAATAAAGTCCTGCACTATGTACTAGTAACATAAATATCTATTATAACATGTAAACAAAGTGTACGCTTTACTTTTGAATGGAAAAGTAGGTAACTAGGTTATGAAAACTAGCAAATGTCATCATGATTCTTAAATCTGAAAAACCCTCACACAAAACTTTGTCTTACAGACCAGTCCCCTTGCTACCTTTAGTATCAAGATTACCTGGGGTCTATAACGTTTGAGCGCAAGGACGTTTGAGCGCAAGGACGTTTGAGCGCAAGGACGTTTGAGCGTCGACTGATTCGGTAGAAACTATTTATTTTTATTTTCTTCTATTTTAAGGTTAGCAAGATACAAGGAAATAGTATGATATTAATATATATAACAATAATCCTGAGTCTATCCTAGTAACCTTCAGAGGTAAATATAATTTCATTATTCTAGGGATTTAAAGTTTTACATGTACAATATTCCAGAATGTTTTATTTACTAATGGATAATTACCTAACATATTTAAATCGTTCCGGAGAATATAGAAAGCAACAGTTGTAAATATACAAACAGGCTTAGATATATTCAAAAAAAGAAATTACAATCTTTTTGTTCTTTATTCAAATGACAGACTCCGTCCTAACAATCTCGCGCCTAGACGTCCTCGCGCCCAAACGTCCTCGTGCCCAAACGTCTTCGCGCACGGACGGCCGGTGCCCAAATGATCTCGCACATAAACGGGAGCGCCCAAACGGTCACACTGAAGCGGTCGTACCCAAACATCTTGGCGCCGACTATTTGAAAAATTGTTACTCACGAAATTGAAACCAATCATAGAAGATAAGGAACTAATCTCATCACACCAGTTTAGATAATAATCAGCTAATACAGGGGAATACTTAGATACACCCCGTGTAAAAACTTTAAGAACACGAAAGAAATTAAGAAAAAACAGTGAAATATTGGAAATGGAAATCTAATCCTTATTTATTTTGCCACATAAACAAAGTAGACATTTGTAACGGGCCAGTGCTTAAAGGTATGCATACGTCCCGTCCAGACCAATGGTAGATGTTAAATCCCGTAGCTCATGCCGCAGATGGGGTGGATTCTCAAATAAACTTGGCTAATCTCTCACAAAGAGAAGCTCACCGTTTTCCAAACTCTTATTAAACTACTAGATGGTCGTAAAAGAGGGCGCCAGCAGTCGTAGATCGAAGGGTTCTGATGGTCGGTCACGCGACTACTCGTGAGTCCGATACCCTGTATATAGGCCTCTTACGAAACCTCACCCTGTGTGTAACTTACCTCGTGGAAGCACTATTAAAACTCGCTCTGACGTTTCACCAATGAGACTCAATACACAAAATAAACACTGTATAAGCACTTGATTTGTCTTACTTAATTTTGCTAAGGAAGTCCTCTGAAGGCTTCCTTCTTTTAAAACGATACAAGAGAGAAATGCCAATTCAATATTTACTTCTCTCTTGAGCAAAGATATCTAGTCTATAATTGAAATTTGGAATATACACTACGTGCTTTTTGATAGCCAAAAGAACAAAATAATGAAATTAAGCTACTTCGCCTGGACCAGAAATCGACTTACAAAAACAAAAATACAAAAAGTCGACCTTACTTACATTTATTAAAACAATAATGATAATAAAAAAATGAGTCAAACAGACACAAACAAAAATACAAAAACAATAACAAAATAACACTACAAAAGAATATCAATAAGAGACATAAATTAATTTCTGCTTGGAGAACAGAGTCGATAAAATAATAAAAAAACAGAAACAAACTATAAGAAAAACAAATTATTACAATAAACAAAGCGAAATGATTCTGTTACGTTAAAATTTTAAAATAGAACACAAAAGATCAAAATTCAAATATTAATTAACCCGACTAAGGTAAACTTTACAATAAATTGATAAATATTGGCAACTGAACTTTACATTTAAGAACAAAGAAATGATTGCCAAGTTAGTAATTTTGTTGCAACAATTTATCAAACACCAGCTAAAATTACCTTGTAACGTTCCTGTTACAAATTAGTTAAAAAGTTGCTTGTAAAAAATTATGATTCAATAAAACAATACGAAACTGATCCTGTCTAAGCAAAGTTTTCGTATAAAATATTTCACAAAGTTCGACTTTCTCCTAGTCTTTAAACATTAAAATTCATATAATAAAACTGCAGGTTTTCTTTCTTACTCATACAGGAATTCTTTCTTCCAGAAGGTATGTGCAGACCTCTGTTTTCCGACGAAAGGCAGCTAGATCCAATAATTGAGAAAACTTTAATTTCGAAGAACAACCACTTATTTTACGTTAATCGCAAAAAAAACATAAGAACAAAATCCAGGTGTTTACACACAATTTTATAAACGAAAATCACTGAGTCTCAAGCACTATTAAAATTCTGCGGAGCTTCCAAAATGTAGTATACACACAGATGCTACACCAACGGGGCCAAAATGGTTGCGTTCCTACCCTCTACAATTTCTGCTTCCTGGAGGACACCAGCGTAATTATATTTGGGTTATACATTCCCCACGATAACGAAATTTATAAGCCTTGCTGTTGGCAAACAAAGCACTTTCTTCCGCGACTATTGCGCGTCTCTGACACGAAGAAATTACGATTTCTCCAGTCCGATCTCTTTTTTTTCTAAGAGGGTCGCTTCACTTAATTTGGTTTGAATACAATTAGGGGATGTAGAGGTAAACGTCGAAAATTACCACACGTTGGTTCAAGTCAACAGCTATCCACGTAATACCTAACCTCTGCGTTTTTTGTTACGCAGTTCGTACTTACGGAAGTGGGGTTAAAAAGTCGGATATACACCCTAACAGATTAAGACATTAATACTCTTTATGCGACAATGGAAAATTTTACTTGTAGATTCGCTAGTTTAAATTTGACTTCTCCAAGACTGTGTGACTGCAGTATTGCAACCAATGATTCTGGGTATTTGATATTGGAAATCAACGAAAGACACCTCTACTGGAGTTTAGGTGTCGAGACCACAAAAATATTAATTCTTTAAAATAACATTATAACAAACATTCGTTTAATGAAACAATTTAAATATTGCGCGTCAAGAAAACAAATATCCGAACGAAATTGAAAAACAGGGGCGGATTTAGTGCAAATTTTAAAATAACATTACACATTTTACATCTATGGTTAACAAAGAAAAAAATGAACCTGTTTATAAAAACATAAAATATATTTTTCTTGAATGTGTAAAAACTAAGAACATTTAGTAAAACTACTTTAAATTTCAGTAAAATTAATCCTAATACTCAGTATAGCCATCATTATTTCTAATCAATGCAAACACTTTCGTTTTCATTGAGTTCACTAGTTTGGCATGTCACAGGATCAGTGTTATACCACTGATTGCTAATTTCACATTTGAGTTCTTGCACCGTAGTGAATTAGTAATGATTTGCGTAAACACGCCTTGCTATAAGTTTTCCATTGGGTTTTGAACTGCACTTCTTGATGGTCATTCTAGAAAGTCCATATTTCTATCTCTGAACCATTGTTTCACACGACGACTTGTGTAAACAGCTGCGTTGTCTTGCTGGAATTTTCAATTATCTCTGGCTAAATATGTCGCATTTGGCAAAAGAAGATCATTTAGTATTTCCAAATATTTCTTGCTATTACTTTTTGTACTCGGAAACGTAGTTGACTTCAAGCCACTCATTGTTCCAAGACATCACTCTTTCAGCATAACGCATTCATCCTGTTGTATACTCTGCTTTTAAAATAGGCTTTTTACTCATTGCCGTAAACTCCATGTAACCTGAGTTATGGATATAGTTACATATGGTTTTCTTACACACTTTGATATCAATTTCTTGTTGAATGTCCCTACTGAAATCATTTCCCGTTGATGCTAAACACACAGCTTTTCTTTCTTCTGGCCTCCTTCACTTTTTTGGTCTCCCTTCACGATTTTGTTTTCCATAATTTTTTTTCAATTTTAAGAAATTATGTACAACTGTTAAAGATCTTCCTATTTTATCAGCTATTTCTCGAATTGTTTTTCCTTCTTTTGCGTAAGCTTCGATTTTCCTTTTTTCATAATCTGACAAACGTTTTTGATAACGTATGATTGAAATTTTGTGTTGAAATGCACCACTAAACTAAGTTTAAAATCGTACAACATTGTTATTTATAATACTATAATGCATATGAATACACGTGATGTTACACACGTGTTTTTTGATTTAATATCAGGCGTTCTTAAAGTTTTTACACGGAGTGTAAGCTAGAAAGCTCACCTTAAACATAAAAGTAAAAATTTGACATTTATTACAAACAGTAGTATTGCCGGATCGAAAGAAATTCTTTTCTATCTCTACATAATAAACAGTCTTGTATTACCGACAATTGAACAAGATTTTTTGATTTAACACCCGGCTGTTCTACTCAAGTAAGCATGTTACCGTCGGGATCACACACGTCTCCAAAGTTTTTCTTCTCTTCTGATGATGAAGTAATAGGTCCCAAGGACAAAACGTCAAAGTGTAATTAAATTAGATTGAAGCTTCCCACATTAGGTATAGTATACCATAAATATAGTATTTCTGGCAGATCAGCTGCTGCCATTGCTACTGCAATACTCAAAAATGTAGAAATTATCAGTGCTAACGATACCTTTAAAATAACTGAAAAAAATAAAGTGAGAAGAGTGCTCCAGAAAACCAGAAATACTTTTGGTGAGGAGTTTCAGAATGCAAATAGAAGCGTAAACAGTTCTTACTTTGTAGGAAGAAAGGACAAATCTGTAATGCAAGAAGGGAAAAGTGTCAGATTCTATAAAAGAACTATTGTAGAAGAACATATGTCCCTTATTGAAGAACCAAATTCTGTTTATACAGGGTGATTCTGAAATAAAGGGTATTCTTTTAATAGGTAATAAGTGAGGCTAAAAGAAGACAAAAAATGAAGAAACAAAGTGGCTCCGTGAAAGTTGAAAATTTTCACAATTTTCCAAAATATTAAATACTGAAGCCGCCTCTGGTTAGAAAAAGAAAAGTGTTTTTTGTATTCTCGCCTTCGGAGTAAAAAGTGAAAGTTAAGGAGATTTACGGTTGTTGTAAAGCCATTGTAGTGCAAGAATGAAAATTTGCCAGACATGCCTATTTTCTTTGAACTAACGCAGGTGTAGTAGCACAATGAACAATAAATGCCATCATAAGCTACCCCCTGAACATTTTCAACTTTCTCTTCTTAATTCTGAAGTTGAGGAGATCAAAGAAATTGTGATATGTTTAACAGCCAGGGTTGTTGAAATGTATTAAGACAGTAAAAAGATAATAGCATAATTTATTTCAGGAGCAATTAGACTCCAGTCTCGCAAGCAACATTTCAATCCCTTATTATTATTTAGTCATTTGAATAGAAAACATTATGAAAGGTACTACTAATTATCGCTTCTGCATTTAACTCAATTTCATAACATCAACCAATTTTATTTATGTAGCATAATGCTTATTGAAGTTTTTGGTTCTTCGGAATTTTACAGAAAAAAAGTCACTAACAGTAAAATTTTAATATTTTTCCGTTTACAGATCAAAAACTAAATGTTATAAACGTGTCCATAGGTTATTTATGGCATTGTAGAAACCAGAAACACTATTATAAGCGTTTAAAGTGCGAGAAAGGTTTGGTGTGTTTACCATGCTTTCGGCGAAATAGCGGTTCCTTTTAACATAAGCTATCGCCTTCTTTTATCTCGAGCAAGTAGTGAATAGTAAGTCTGTCAACTAAGCAAGTACAGCAACTTTATTTTACCTCCCGTCATGTTTACTTCTTAATCCAAAAAAGCGAGAATTATAAAAAGGTTTCTCGTCAAAACGTTTTCTTGGAGATTAAATATTTGGTACCTGCTTCTTCAAAGGCACTGGCTTTACCCTAACAACTAGGTACTTCCTATTTCTTTTTCTAAAAACATATTTAACGCGAAAATATAGCTTCTTTGTTCTACATTATAATGACATTTTTCATACATTAAAGTTATGTCTGCCAACTCTTGGGTGGAAAACATCTCGCTCACTTTAAATTTTTTCACACCTTGTCACTCTCAGGAAAGTCAAAGACCGACTGATTGTGACATGTTCCGACCCTTACATAAGTAAATAGCTACCTGCCAATGGCAAGAGGGGTCAGTCAACGCCTATCGATTTTTACTTAAGTAAAAGTATGAGAGCAGAACCGGCTTGGCTTAGCGTTTAAATTTCAAGTCTTTTTCTCAGAAACTATGCAATTTTTACCTACCTTTTTTTATCGCAAATGTATGTACTATCACACCGCTATCCACCTTTAAGAGGATACCCTTTATTTCAGAATCACCCTGTATAAGCCGCGTTACTCTAACTACGGGCACAGCTAAGTCGATTGGAAAAGCGATAATAGATTTCTTTGCTAGAAATAATTTATACAGACAGTTTGGTAGCAATTGGTCGTGACGGCACTGTTGTAAACACTGGCCATAAAAATGGTGTAATTAGATATATTGAAACTGAACTGAAGTGTCCCTTACAGTGGTGTGCAACATTTAGATGGCACTACATTGGGACCTCATCAATTCTCTGGAGAAATTTGAAAATCTTTAGAAAAATGCAAAAATCTCCCAATTGTAAAGTTTACGAGAATTGACAATAAAGTTTAGTAAACTAAGTACGGATCAATCATATCTATACGATATTTGCAAGCCCATATCAACTGAAGACGTCAATTCAAGTTTAGCAAATAGCAATCCTGGAAAATTAGCTCATTCAATGAGGCTTACGATGGCGAATCAAGTACTTCGTGTCTACGTGGGAAGTGCAAAACCAACGTCAAACTTTAAAGATCTTGTCGAATTTATAATCAAAGTTTATGCATCAATATAGTTCCAAATAAAACTTAACTGAAGTTCAACACAAGGTGGCTTGCATGTCTTTAAAGCTATTGAACTGTCACGATACTTATAAGAGATGATCTGAGAGGTATTATAGATGCAGTAATTCAGAGAAATAAATATTTTATTTACCTCGAGAATCTCCTTCTGTGTATGTTAACAGGTAATCGTCGATTCGCACGAGAACTAGCTTTGAGAAAAATTATTAAAGCCAGACAAATCCATCAGCAAACGGTTGAAGTGAGACATTGCGTAATATCTTAATTAGTAAATTTTAGTGCTGCGGAATATTTTGATTTAATCTACTGAAATGAATGTGATGTAACCCCACCACCAGTTTTGGCTGACTTACCAGATGATGCCCTCAAGGGTCTTGTTAATGATGCTGCAGTTCCAGAATCTGATTTTTCGAAATTTCCGTGCTATATTCAATCGATGGAGAGATGCGTTAAATTTGTTACGGAGTCATCTTCTTTAGTAATAAGTTCTGAATCTAGAGATTAATTTATTCGCTTAAAAATAAAATCAAAAAAGATTATTCCAACTTTTGACAATAAAAGACAATTTAAAGTAATTTAAATGTTTCAAATACAAAAAACACTATAGCTATTCTATTATTTGTGATTTATGTTAAGAGAAATATTTCTGTTTGTTTGCTTTTTTTAGTAAGAGCTTTGCTTAGTTTTAATTATGTTATAATAATAATAATAATTACTCATGTAACCACTAACTTTTATGATTATACTCGAATTATGCAGATACATAATCTGATTTAAAGGTGGGATTAAAGAGGTGATAAAGGGCTGAAGATATTATTTTAAAAATCTGAGAAAAATTACAGTGACTGTAGACACCAAAAGACAACTTTTGATGGGTATAGCAAATTAACATTTCAACTTTAATTTTTTCGGTTCACTCTAGTGTACACGCTAGTGAGTAGTAAGTGCACTAGAACCTAAGGAATGCTGTTGGGTAAAACCTTTTAGTTTAAAAACGAACAATAACTAGTAATTTAGATTAGATTGAAACTGGACTGACTAGATTATAATAACAGAAACATGAATAGACACTGCTACAAATCCTTTGACTATTATTTTGCAGAAACCTCGACAATGTGTTTAATTCAGATCTAGTTACAGGCGATGACGGTTGTGTTATTAACAGTTGTTGTAAAGTCAGTAGCATATGTTAAATCGCAGCATCACAATCTCACTGATTACAGCGAAAACGCTTAAAAAATAAAATATAAAGTTTATTTCTGCAGCACGACTACTACTTGAAGTAAGTAAGGACAAACTAGATTAAGCTTGTTAAAGTAATAATCTAATATTCGACAAAGAAATAAAGTTTTATTGGAAAAAGTTTCAAGGATAGAAAATTTGAGAACTATTTTCAACAACACATTATTTCAAAGCAACAGTTAACTTTTTATCTCTGTCTTATACTTGCTTTATTAAAATTAATATTGTTTTAATCGTTTCGGTTTATAAATTTAATAAACTCAGTTCAGTTTTAAAAAATAAAATAATAAGCTTTTTTCACATTGAAGCAGTTTTATAAAATTCTTTCTCTGGTAATTATTGTAACAATATATTATAAAAATCCAGCAGAACATAATACCCACCTTGAAAGCATTTTCAAAGATAAGATTACTCCAGGGTGAAATATAAAACTCCTCGTTCAGATTGTGGAATAATAACGTTGGTATTCATGCATTTTAGAAACTCCCATTCACCTTTCGCAAGATTCATTATATGTAAGAATATTATCTTGTAAATTATATCATTTATGTGCCAAGTTCAAAAGAATAATAATACGATCTAAAATACGATTACATTCAAACCATTAACAGAACCTGCATTTTGCTTCGACCTTTCCCATCTATCAAAAGCTGGAACAAGTTAGAATGCAATTTTGCACCAAACTTTTCTCTAGAAGAACATAAATCAAGCTTTGAAGTAATCTCGTTTGCAGCGTTATTTGCTAGAAATATGCGAAAAGTAGATTTAAATTTTTCACGTAAAGTATCCGTTTCGGGTGAAAATTAATTCCTACGAATTCCCTTACAACCTCACGCATTTTTTTAAAATACCATATTGTAATAAAAAAAGTTTTCTTCAGCTGTGCAGAAGTGAACATGCCTTGTTAGTTCCTAACTTTATAATTTAATTATTCACAGGCGCTAACACACTCGGCTTTTAATTTGTGTGAGTGTGAAAACTTTGGATGGAACCGTATAATTTCTTTTTCAGGCAGTTGCTATTACCATAATACGAGTATAAGTTACAGTAAGTGGCAGTATAATGTTAACTTTGCTTCTATTTACTTATTTCCACAATATTTATTTAGTAATTCTTAAAAAAAAAAGATTAAGGTACTAATTTGTTTCACATTTTGTTGTTTATTGTTTTAATGTAACGACTTTATAAAACATACTTAAATAATGAATGCCTTAATATTTCTTACGTACGAAACTTTGTTCCTGTATAGATTAAGTTTATTAATACTAAGTCGTAAAAACTGTTATTTAACCTTAACCGTCGATAATGGCTGATCAAAGACATACTTCTTCGTTAGATACGTTTAGAGTATATGAGGCCGTGTCACCAAGTGGGAAGGGGCTGGTGCCGGTCGAACCTCTTCGGAGATGGTTGCCTCCCACAATGGTAACACCGTACTAGCTCAGCGGTGCAGGCGTGTTGAAGCCTCGTTGCTGCGTCGGTGGAGGTGTCGTTGCGCTCTAATAAGAGCGTGGTCGACTTTGAAGTGCAGTAGTTCGTAGCGTAGCATTCGAGGAGTTCTTTAAATAAAACACGAAGTCTATTTTAAATAAACCCCAACGTCGGTGGCTAGGTTGAGCGAGAGCTAGCTGACCCGTTGACCGATTGACCGTGGAGAACCTTTTGAGGTTTTGCTTCTTGCTGTTGCTATTTCTTCTTCTTCTTCTGAACTGGACTCGGAGTTGGAACTGGACTGAACTCAACTGACTGAACTGGACTGGCCGAACTCGACTGTTTTTGCGTTGTCGATATCAATGTAAAAATGCCGCCGTAGGCGGCCGGTTCCTTAGAGGAATTAACCTTTCTTAAGCCTGGTTGGAAAAGAGTTTGGAGGTGAACGTGCGTTCGCTGAACTGATGGAATGTACGTATGGCCAGTACCGAGCAGACCCCGCGCCAATCCGCGGGGGTGATGTTGTTGGGCTCCCCGCGACGTAGGTGGCCCATGTGAGTGGTGGAGCGGTGGTGTGCCCAAGGACACCCAGCAAGCCGCCGAACAGCAGCAGAGCTGGATGATGACGGCGGAACGGTTCCTTTCAGAACGGTGTTGGAATGGTGTAATGAGGGGCTGCGAGTATGTGTATGATTAGTGGTGATGTGTGTGAGTGTCTAGTTGTGTTCAGAGTGCCGTGGACTGGTGCTGAAGCTGTTCCGGCATTTGCCTTCACCGCTGAGGGAAACCACGGAAAACCTCAGCAAGAACAGGTGGAATCCTCTGGAGAACTGAAACAGAAGGAGAGAGCAGAAACAGGTGTTCAGTTAGAAAAGCGGGGGCGAGTTGTAGAGGAGATGTGGAGGTGTTTGGGGTGTCATCTTAGGGCGATAGGGAAGTTGTCGAGTACATCCTCCAGGTCGGGGGTTAGACAGTTGGCGTTGGCAAGGTACCTGGTGGGAGGGAACTTGAATTTGTAAGAGGTGTGGCGGGGTTGGAAGCCGGCTGGTGTGGAAAGGATGTCGAGAGGTGTCTGATGGTTGAGGTCAATGGCCCGATGAACGTATTGACCTAGGAGGGCGTCAAGACAGCCTTAGAAGGGTAGAAGCGATTCAGACCGAGCATCCCCCGGCAGACCCGTCTTTCTTTCTGACGAAGACGTTGCAACTGGTGGGGCTTCAGACCGCAGAAATATGGGTGAGGGTAGTCGATGACCGGGCGGATAAACGTTTTATACGTGTGGATCAGGGTTCGTGTGCGGCAGCCTCGGAAATTTCCGCGGAGCACAGACAAGATAGAGGAGCGGCGTTGAACAGTGTCGAGACACCTGTTCAATTCCGCATCCCAATGGAGAGTGTAGGTGAAAGTGCAGCCTAGATATAGAATCGAAAAGTTTAAAACTGATGTTCCACAAGAATAACAACTAAGTCATAACCATCCTAAAAAGAGCTAGCTTGGCATGACTAAGGAAATCTATCCACGACACCGGAAAGATGTTGGACAACGTAAATAAACAAATACTGGATCTACATTTGGAACTAAGTAATACGCTACATCCAATATAGTTAGCTCCATTTAATCTCCGTTGCAACTACTGGCAAGATATCTGGCAAAACAGCTGCAACCCCACGAAGAAACAGTAGAATCTTACGTGAAGAACGCAAGCCACTTTATCGAGTTATTAAAGAAGGAAACTGTTCAACCAGATTACCTGCTAGTCAGCTTCGACGTGGTATCATTATTTTCCAACGTTCCAGTAGACGAAACATTGGAAATAATCTGGAGAAAATACAAACCATCAGATCACATCATCGATCTAACAAAACACTGCCTTAAGAACTCCTACTTCATCTACAAGGATCAACGATACAAGCAAGTTGAAGGAGCGCCCATGGAATCACCTCTGTCTCCAGTAACAGCAAACTTATTCATGGAAGACCTAGAATCTCAAGCGTTACAAACAGAGAGCCATAAACTCAAACATTCGTAATTTGGACACATGGCAGAGAACAACTAGATGCTTCCTTGAATCACCTTAATAGCATCCACAAGAAAATCAAGTTCAGCATGGAAATAGAAGATAACAACTAACCCTAGACGTGTTAGTATAGAAAAGACAAAATGGAAGCGTAAGGTCTACAGGAAATTCACACATACAGATCGATACCTCAAAGCAGATTCTCACTACCACCCAGCCCAGCTTTACTTGGTGATGAATTTTGCTTCCGAATTTATGACAGGTATTCTGTTTTATTTATGCTGACTTCTAATACCCATTTTTGATACTCTGTGTATAGTCGTCTAGTCATAAATTCCAAATCATAGAAGTCTTGGGCTAGGACTGCCTGGTCATTAGCAAAACTAAGTATGTGTCATTGATGGGTATTCCCATACTTTCGCATTTGCGTTTCCATTCTCTTAGAGCAATTTCTATGAAGATGTTGAACATTAATGGGGATAAACAGCAACCTTGTTGCAGATGCTTTGTTGGATATATTGGGTCTGAAAGATACTCCCTCTGTTTTACATAGGGCTTACTATTTGTATATATATAGTTCTCTAATGATTTTTATTAGATACGGTGTAACTCCAATTATCTCTATGCCACAGCTTGTTTCTGGGTATTTAATCATACGTTTTTTTAAGATCAATAAACATGATATGTACTTCATCGTCTTTAGCTATCTTTTTTTTCTATTAGCTGTTGTATCATAAACAGATTGTCTACGCATAATCGTTCAGGCGTGAAATCACTCTGGTCTTTCTCCAGTGGCGTCCTCGACTTCCATTCTTAGTCTTTCCTGAACTACTTTCCCCCACAGTCTGCTAAACGAACCAGTTACACTCAAACCTCTGTAGTTATTGGGATTCTTCCTGTTTTCCTTTTTTATTTTTGGGGATATAAAGCGCTCCTTCCATTCACTCGGTGTTTTTTGTTGAATTATGCATTAGTTCATTAAGTTTCTGATTCTTTCTACTAGTACTGGTCTTCCATCTTTAATTAACTCTGCTGTTATTTGTCCTGGCCCGGGTGATCTCCCATTCTTCATTTCTTTAATGCTTTGTATCGGTTCCTATTTCGATATTAATTTAGCTTTATCATTTTTTCTTCGTTTATCAAAAATTCTTTTCTAGTTTTGACCAGCAAACTTTCATAATAATCTTTCCATTTCTCTAAATCAATAAGTGTATGTATTCTTTCTCTATTGTTTATTTCCTTATTTCTTATGGTGGGTGAATGGCTGGTATGGTATTGAAAGTGTGTATTGATGCCGAATAGATATACACAATAAATCTTCGAGAAATGCTACTAAGATCATCTTAGCAGCTTTACCAGCAAATCCTAGTCTCACGTTCTCGTCGGGCCCACTGACTGTAGTCGTAATAGACTGTAGCAAACGGGACAGGATGAAAGGCGAGTTTCGTGCGCCTAAAAACAGGAACCCTTTGGGCTAAGGAAGATACCCTAACAGAAAACCACTTCCTCGAAGTGTGGGGGTTGAGGCAATCGGTTAGCAGCCCGTTACTCGTAAAAATTAGATATTGCTAAAACAACTAAGAACAAATCTCGGAACCAAGACGGGAATACATTACGACGACGATTGGCAGCGAAACGGACAAAGAATGTTGGCAGATGGAACATTAGAAGCTGGACTGATAAAACACCTGAAATACGATTAAAATATTTATTAACCAAATTATATAAATTTTTTATCACCTAATGTACATAAAAACATGATATTGGTTCCAAAACTGTGTACAGAAAATCTTTAAATTGAAATATTTGTTATTTTACATAATAAATTTAGACAATACTCCAATTTTTAGTTCATAGGGAGCAGCCCTATCTATCAATGAAAACTTATTTACGGAATTCTATTTATCGTACCTCTAAACAGTTTTCAGCAAATACCTTGGGATTGGTTGGACGTGATATACATACTTCTGCATATCTGCAATAGTTTTATATATTAGTTTTCTTAAAACGCAAGTTCCTAAGGACGCTTTAGATATAATTAACAGTTTACATATTATAACTGTATATTTTATTTCATTTTGTTTTATTTTATTTTAGTGTTAAATGTATCTTGTTTGATTTAACGAATAGTTAATTAGTTTAAAAGTTCTTTTCAAAATAATTGTTGGCATATCGATATAGTAAGTATTATTATTCCAGGGTAAATACAAACTATGAACTATTCCATTAGTATAAAGATTCCTACATTGTACTTAAACACGAACCTTAGCTCTGTTTATCCTAGATAATGGTTTCTTAATTGTAAAAGATTTTATAATGTAACAGTCTAATATAAAACTTCAATCTAGTTAGTTCGGTCAAGGTAATTGTATTAAATAAAAATACAATAAAATAATAGGAACGTGAAAGTTTTATTAAATTCAAAAGAACTACAACATAACCTACATCACGTAATGTGGTAATACTATATACTGGGCAGTCACATTATGTACAGCCTGCATTGTTTGTAACTAGTAAAGCCAAGGTGACAACTGGTGACAAAGATAATAGTGACATCTAGTGTGAAAACTAGAAAAAACAAATTAACTTTACGTTTAATGTTATGTGTTAACTTAATTCACTTCTCACATGACGTTTACTTTAAGGTTTACATTAAACCTTTTTAGATTTTGTTGCAATATTTTTTGTTTTTTCTTTTGGTTTTCGCTCTATTTATCGTAGCGTTCATAAGGTTCATTCTTCCTTATTGTCTCTTTCTTATGTCCACAGAGCTAGCTATAATTTGACGTATCTTTTCAATTTTGAAGAGGTCTCCTATATTTTACTCTAAAGTAAACAAAATAAAACAAGAAAAACAAAATAAGGTTGTTCCCAAAATGCATTATTATTGGCGTTAGTAAACATGACCTGTTTTAGGCGTTTCTCCTGCAATTTCTTCAAATCAATGTCGTTAAGAACGATGTTTATTTAGGTGGTTGTATTTACCTAAGAAATTCGGTTTATCCCAGAAACTTTTGCTTACTGTTTTTTATTTTCTCGAAATAAAAAAAAATACAAGAAAACAGAAATGACAAATTTAACTCTACCAACTGTAGGCGCAAGTAATCGAATTCAGATCTGATTGTGAATGTTAATATCAGCAACGTTATTGAAATTCTCTCGACAAATACAACTTAGAGTTTCATTGTTTATTTTTTTATATATTCACACACGCACGACAAACGCACAATGTTATTACTAGGAAATCAAGCTTTTTCTGCTTTTTTGTAAATGGAGCGTAAATTTTCAGAAATTTGTATTTCAGAAAGACAAATTTCAAGAGCTATATCAAGAGAAAAACGTTTTGTAATTTAAAGAATATAAAAACTGGGGTAGAAAGCCGCAATGTGCATTTCTCGTAATTGTATTTTTATTATTACACAGTTAAAAAGTAATTTAGGTTATTAAATACAAGTTTAAATTTAATCTATGGATGGCATCTATAAATTTTCGTTGTATGTGGAACTGGGTAGATTTAAACGCTGAATGCTAATTAGTATAAAAGTTGGAAGGGCATTGAGAATAAAGTCACGCACACTGCGAAACGTAATTCGATATTCTACCCCGTAAAGGTCAATCGAGAATTTTACACTCTATTTAATTTTACCGTCGCGTACAAATCTAATAAAAAATACAAAATCTTCACCTACATCCGTTGCAAAAGAAATTGGAAAATATGATTTTTCAGGCAGCACTTATACAGCAAACATGTAACTCTGCAAGTAATAATATACTGCTAGCTTTTCATCGAAAATGGACAAGTGTATGAAATAGAAAAGTTTCGTTTTGTGAATAATATCCAGTACTTTCAACTTTCTCTATAGAAAGTCGCGAGAGAACAACAGTAGCTACAATTCGTCTTCATTGCTTACACAACGCTCGTACCAGAAACTACTTCAAAAACCTCTTTATACAGGACATTTGATGTACCGTCAGTTGAAAGAAGAATATCTCGGTAACAAATAGGAGTGGAAAAGATGGTAAGGAGATGTTAAATAATTTAAGGCTGAACCATGACGTCCAATACTATTTTTTAAATTGTACCATTATTTGATAAAACATTACAATAGTGAAAGCTCTGTCGTAAACTATCTACTATTAAGAGGTTGAGAAAACTTAAATATTACTAACGATTGATTTTGATTTTGTCTTGATGCTTAATCTCAACAAGAACACCCGGTATATTAACATTTTGCTTACTACGTTAAATACTTTGTAGGATTTAGAAATAATAAGCACCGCAGGCTAGACTGCTGTTTCTCGGAGCTGGTTCACAGTGGTTCACAGCATTTTGGAAGCCTGCAGCTAAATTAAGCAGAAAATTAACCAAACACAAAATAATAATGAAAAGCTGTATTGAAATAAAACTAAAATGCCATTCGGTATACACGGAATATTAACGGGGCAAATCAAATTACACAGCAAACAAATACTACAATTGGAATTAAGTCATTTTATAGGCAAAATTGATAATCTATGTTTTAATATTTATTTGATGTAACATAAATTAAGATAATATCTTCACCATAACCAATATAAGTATCTGCGTCCCAACAAGAAAATAAAACTTAAATCAAGATCAGAAACGTTGTGTTACTGTTTCAGGCCTTTTAGTTTGCTAATCGTTCTTGTACGTGTAATAATAATAAACAAGAAACGATTGTTTTTCATTTCATTTATTTAATCTAAATATTAAAAAAAAATTTTATTTAATGCCGAGGAGATCTCAATAAATCTACAGTAGTCCCAAATAACCTAGCTAATGATTACATTCACTGTCTTATCAAATTATAATAAAGTTGGAGATTTCGTCTAACTAAATGAGTACTTACAAGTATTTTTAATTAATTGTTTAATTACGAAACGAACGAAATAATCAAAGTTACTTAAACTTCTACAACTGAAGATTTGTTCCCAACAAGACAATGAACAGAAATATATAAAATATTCAGTACTTGCGTAACTAATTTGCTCTAATTAATCTCCCTATTTAACAGATGGCGATGTTAAATCAAGATCGCAATTCTAATTTCTAAACTCATTGAGATGAATACAATTCTTGAATAACCACCACTGCTTAATTACAATTACAATGAAAGACACAGCGAAAATAGAACAAGGCAATAAAAGGAAAACAGTAAAAAAGAAGATAAAATCCTATAAGCTATAAGAGACGCAAATAAAAGAACAACACCAAGAAAGTTTAAAGTAAATACTAAAATATGTAGAGAAAAACAAAAACATAGAAGATATGTGGAAAATATTTAAACAAACAATTCTATCAGTAGCGGAAAAAAACTGTGGAATGTCGACCATTACAAACAGAAATGTGAAAAGAACGCATTGGTGGAACGATACAATAAACGAAGCAGTTAAAAAGAAAAAGAAACATAGAGTAAATACGTAAACACCAAACGCAATGAAGATTAAGAAGAATATAAAGAATAAAGGAGGCAAGTAAAATGAACTATTAAAGAAGAGAAATAAAAAACATGAAAAGACTTCGGAGAGAAAATAGGAAAAGCATGTAACGAGCATCAGAAACTGTTCTTCGGAGTATTCAGAAATACAAGAAATAAGAAACTGCAAATGATCAGAAACATCAAAAACGACAAAGGGAAAACAATAACGGAAGAAGATTAAATAATGGATAGCTGGAAAGATTATTTCAAAAAATTGGTAAAAGGGGAAGAGATACAAACAACAACCGAAGAGCAAGAAAGCAGAAACGAAGAAGAGATCGAGCAAGAACAGACAGATTAAATTACAATAGAAGAAGTTAAGAAAGCAAACAAAAAAGCAAAAACATTTAAAGCAAGAAGACATGAAATTTCTGCGGAAATGCTCAAAACGGCACCAAGTAATATTTTAGAAGACCTAAGAAACATGTTTGCACCCCTAGACTGGCAGATACGCATACTATGCCCGGTTTACAAACAGAGAAATACAAAACTACAAAGGAATCGCCTTATTAAGAATAGTTGCAAAGATATTTGCAAGCATAATAGAAAAAAGACTGAGAACACGACTAGAAAAAACAATAAATGATATCCAATTTGGGTTTAGAAAAACAGAGGTGTGTGCAGGACGCGGTTTTTATTCTGAGACAAATAAGCGAGAAAACCGTAAAAAGTCCAAGTGAAACACACGTGTGTTTTATCGATCTAGAAGAGGCCTTCAATACAGTTAACAAAAAAGATATATATGGAGACTCCTATAAGACAGAGAAATACCAAAGAACTTAGTAAGAAGCGTTCAGAGCCTGCACAGAAAAACAAAGAATAATGTAAGAATGAAAAACGAGGAGTCGAATATGTTTGAGACAATAAAAGGAGTAAGACAAGCGTGTACACTGAATCCATTATTATTCACAATAGTACTAGGTGAAGCCATAAAAAAGAAGAAAAGGAGCTAAACAACACACAGTAGGATACAGGGAAATGGACAGGGTGCAAATATTAGAATTATGTTACGCAGACGATCTGCCCATCATCGCAAAAAATCAAAACACTTTGAACGAATGTTTACAAATACTCAAGAAACACCTAAAAAATATAAATATAAATATTAACATTAATAAGACAAAAACAATGATAATAAGTAAAAACGAAGAAAAACATGCAATCTAGATAGACGGAAAATCTTTTCAACAAGTACAAAAGTCCAAATATTTAGGCTCAGTAATTACACAAGACGGAAAAACTAGATGAAGATATAAAAGAAAGAACAGGAGCAGCAGGAAAACTATTTAATAGTATAAAGAATATAATCTTAACAAAAAAGAAATACCAAAAGGGACTAAGATACAGACAACGCAACAAGTAGCACAAAAATGAGATACTTAAGAAAAATAAAAAAAAGACAATAATGGACAAAATAAGAAGCAATGATATAAGACAATCACTAAATATCAACCGATAGAACACACTATAGAACAAAACCAGCTAAGATGGTATAGACATGTCCACAGCATGGAAGAAGAAAGAACTACAAGAAAAAACAAAAAAGAAGACCAAGAAAACAATTGAACAGAAGAAGTAGAGCAAGCAAGTGAAAAGAGACAAATTAAATTTGATGAAGCAAAACGACTGACGTAAGACAGGAAAGCATGAAAATAATTGTGAAAACGGTAGACGAATTAACAGACAACCCAACCTTACACCGAAAGGTAGAAATGCTTTAGGATTAGATAGATAGAGAGAGAGAACTAATTCTTGGAACGAGGTAAACTCAGCCAGACTTGTGTTATTTAAACAGGTAAACAGCCAGAATGTTCTTTCGGGATGCTTTTTACATATTTTCTAGTGATTTAATAACCAGGAAATAGTTAATAATAAATACTTGTTAATTCATTAGGTAGTTTATGTTATCGGGGTAGTAGCAATGAACACTTTCGACATACTTATGGATAGAATTTGATAACGACGGCTCTTTAAAATTAAAATCATCAGTAACACGAGTTCTCAAGAAGATATGCGGCTTTTAGTTGATTCCAAAATCTTCCTGAAATCAGGGAGATGAGACAACCTGTAGCGGTCTTTTGCGGCTAAATACAATAAGCTGAACTGCACGTCGAGCTTTACACAAATAAAGCGATTTTACACAAAAATTATTAAAAGAAGTTGACAACGGAGAAGAAAAAAAACGGCTTGGTCGAACGTCTACAAAGATCTTTTTGAATTTAAAGGAGCTAAAGCTTTTGAAACGAGAACTGTGCGAAAGGATGTTATTGGGGAACCAAATCAGTTATACAACCCCTGATTGGAAGATGCAAATAAAAGATTTTGTAAAAGTAAATAAAACGTGGAGGTTAATTTCCTTTGAAGAAACAAACCCACTTCAGTACTAGGGATAAATTGTTTGTGTCTGACATTTTAAAAGCATTTTTCTAGAGAAAAAAAAATTTACATGTACAATAAAATCTTCATACATTTAATTTCAACTTATTCTTAATAAGTGACAACTTTCATAACGAATGTGTCTAGCCTTTTATTTCGTAAATTATTCTATCTTGCAACTAAATTTCTCGATCTCTTAGACTCGCTTTTTAAAAATCTAGAGATTACACCTACAATACTTACCCTTCTATTCAAAAGTAAAACGTACACCTATTTGCATGTTGGAAATTAGATTTCTCTTTAAATGGTTTCTACGGTAACTAAAGAAAATATTAATACAACAATTAAACCAATCTGTGACATTTAGATCTATGATAATTTTTTGAAGTTTAATGTTACCGGGTAACAAACTATAAAAGTCGAGTTTACATTAACAAAATATTCCCCAAATCATTTACGGTAGTTGTACGCTTTACTTTTGAATAGAAGTGCACATGCAGAAATACGTTTTTTTACTTACTTGCAAAAATAACTTAGCAAGATGTTTGTGTGTATCAATATAAGACAAATTTCGTCTTACTGTGGCTTCTTGAGCACAACAATAGATAATGTGTTAGAGAAATATTAAATTTGTAACAAAGTTACTGTAATTTAATACCGGAATAACAATTTATAACTTGCCGCGCACTATACGCACCGACTAATCAGCACGTGGCGCGCTTATCTACACCGAACATTCCTAGACTATAATACTAATATATTTGAATTATTATTTATGTTGTGAATTATGTAAAACCATGGATTTTCTGTTTATTTATTATCAGTTGTCAATAATCTCATATTTCTGGGACTTATAAAGTTGTAAATTGTTGTTTAGGACACAATGCATGAATTTTCCGTTAAGTTTATAAAATGTAATTTTGGAGAAATTTTCGTTAATTAAATGTTAATCCCGTGTGGGACTCATTTAGGGAAAATTGATTATTTCCAAGAGAGTGGGAACGCTTAGGAAATTCGTCCCCACTCGCTCGCTTTGTCTCCCCCCCCCCCCGGATCCTTCCACTACGACTGGTTGCGTAGCGTGGGGGTACCGGGCAGGTACATAAGCGAGCGACCGACCGAAACAAGGCAGTTGTGGTGTCGTCGAACCAGCTTATCAGCTCGACAACTAGCAGCAGTACGAGTAAGTACCTTGATAAGCCGTAAACATATAGAGGTGCCTTCTCCTTTCGGACCGATATACCCTCTTCTAATACCGTACCCTTTTGCCCTCTTAATATCGACTCCGTTTCCCCAGTGACGCTATTACGGCGGACGGATTGAGACCATTTGTCGTAACATTGCTTAGGTTGCCTTAGTGCACCTCCGGCGGTTGAGTTGTCCGGCCCCAGCAGGATGACTCCGTTTCTTTCGTTCCAGTGGTGGTACTACGGCGGACGGTTTGAGACCATTTGTCATAAAACTGCTTAGGTTACCTTAGTGCGGGCCCGGTGGTTGAGTCGTCCGGCCTCCGCGGGGTGACTCCGTTCCTTT
>VTPC01006507.1:0-22682 GCA_011009095.1 Ignelater luminosus | reverse complement strand
CTTTGAATATCAAAATAACACCTCTTATTGGAAAACCCTTTATATGTTGAAATGTGAAATCTCAAATGCATGTCACGGGACGCCTTGTCTAGCAAGGCTTGAACTGCATTTGGTTGTTTAACCCTTATCCGGGCAAGGTGGGTCCAATGGACCCGGCGCCCATTTTATTCTGTCATATTTTCTAAAATATTCGTCTTAGGGTAATGAGCGCTTATGGCTTCTAAGAATACCTTAGGTAGAGTGTTATCAGTTAGTCAAATATTTTAATTTATGTTTAGTAGATGAAAAAAGAATTTTTAAAGTTGATTACTACATAACCGGGCAACGTGGGTCCATTGGACCCTCCTTACGTTTCTATTAATTATAAACAACTCTCAGTAAATTAGGTTTATCGTTTGTTGTTGTAAGTTTCAAATAACAATATTAGTGGTAATAACGGTGATTTATGGTTTTATGAATATTGTAGAATGCAAAATTATGAAATCCACTGAATTGATATTTTTTAGATGTTAATGTACTGAAATACGAAAATAAACTGTCCTCTTATAAAAAGTGTAAATGTTGAGAGTTTTCATAATCACTTGAAATTTTTTTTATGTGTTATACCAATCAAAAAAGAGACACATATTTTTTGGTTTACGCCAAATGTCATTATTTTGTATTTTATTCTGCATACAAGTTTTCGAGATTTAGCTCATCCCTTAGTATAAAACCGTTTGTCTTTTCTTTATTACATGACATAAAGACTTCCAACTTGGATTATTTTAAAGCTTAAAAGATGATCTTTTACCCTAGAAATACTACGATAGGATTATTTAAAAAACAATTTGCATTTTAGAGGGTTGTTTTCTTTAATTGTAAGTTACTGCATTAACCCGATTGTTTAAAAATCTGGAAAAATTCTACTATATTTTAGAATGCATCTTCTATGTGTCATCCAAATTTCAAGATGGGATTCCAATTATAAATGTATTTTAAGAATATTACAAGTGTTGGTGTTTGAGTATGCGCAAGGGTACTACATATGTATGTTACCTGCATTGTAAGGCGCCTCAAAGCCGCTCCAAGTGAAATTGAACAGTCACAAAATATCTAAAGTTAATTGTAAATTGCTCGAAGAATTTTTTATGTATTGTATGAATCAATGGAGGAGACAGGCATTTTTTGTTTACGTTAGATATCATTATTTTGTATTTTTTATTTTATTTTGTCTATAAATTTCCGAGTGTTAGCGATCTGGATAATATGAAAACGTTTGTTTTTTCTATTTTTAGTTAATGTAAAAATGTTTAGGTTAAATCATCTTAAAGTTTAGAAAATGATGTTTTACTCGATAAATATTGCGATATATTTAACAAAAAAAAATTTTTCGAGGGTTGTTTCTTCAATAGCAATTTTTAGCATTAACCCGGTTGTTTAAAATTCTACAAAAATTCCACAGGATCCTCAAACACATGTACTTTGTACACCGAAATTTTCAGAATGGAATTACTGAATTACTGTCATAAATGCACTTGACTACAGATGCTTTATGAGCGTGCGATGAAGAACCAGAGCCTAATAAGGGGGTAAGCAAACACAGCATCCCATAAGATTTCATAGGGAGTGATTTACCCACTTCTTCAAAAATTTAAAAACAACAAATAAATTTGTTGCTTTTCAAGTTAATTTAAAATCGTGGTTACGAATTAATATTACAGTGTCTGCACTAGCGTTGTACATTAAAAATTGACTTCATGAGTAATCGCGCTGTAAAAACTGTAATGTTATTTTACAATTCGCACTAAATTCGCCCCTGGTTTTCAATTTCGTTTGGATATTTGTTTTCTTGACGCGCAATATTTAAATTGTTTCATTAAACGAATGTTTGTTATAATGTTATTTTAAAGAATTAATATTTTTGTGGTCTCGACACCTAGACTCCAGTAGACGTGTCTTTCGTTGATTTCCAATATCAAATTCCCAGAATCATTAGTTGCAATACTGCAGTCACACAGTCTCGGGGAAGTCAAATTTAAACTAGCGAATCTACAAGTAAAATTTTCCATTGTCGCATAAAGAGTATTAATGTCTTAATCTGTTAGGGTGTATATCCGACTTTTTAACCCCACTTCCGTAAGTACGAACTGCGTAACAAAAACGCAGAGGTTAGGCATTACGTGGATAGCTGTTGACTTGAACCAACGTGTGGTAATTTTCGACGTTTACCTCTACATCCCCTAATTGGATTCAAATCAAATTAAGTGAAGCGATCCTCTTAGAAAAGACAAAGAGATCGGACGGGAGAAATCGTAATTTCTTCGTGTCAGAGACGCGCAATAGTCGCTGAAGAAAGTGATTTGTTTGCCAACAGCAAGGCTTATAAATTTCGTTATCGTGGGGAATGTATAACCCAAATATAATTATGCTGGTGTCCTCCAGGAAGCAGAAATTGTAGAGGGTAGGAACGTAACCATTTTGGCCCCGTTGGTGTAGCATCTGTATGTATACTACATTTATATACTACGTTTATAAAATTGTGTGTAAACGTCTGGATTTTGTTCTTATGTTTTTTTTGCTATTAACGTAAAATAAGTGGTTGTTCTTCGAAATTAAAGTTTTCTCAATTATTGGATCTAGCTGCCTTTCGTCGGAAAACAGAGGTCTGCACATACCTTCTGGAAGAAAGAATTCCTGTATGAGTAAGAAAGAAAACCTGCTATGTTTTATTATATGAATTTTAATGTTTAAAGACTAGGAGAACGTCAAACTTTGTGAACTATTTTATACGAAAACTTTGCTTAGATAGGATCAGTTTCGTATTGTTTTATTGAATCATAATTTTTTTTCAAGTAACTTTTTAACTAATTTGTAACAGGCACGTTCCCAGGTAATTTTAGCTGGTGTTTGATAAATTATTGCAACAAAATTACTAACTTGGCAATCATTTCTTTGTTTTTAAATGTAAAGTTCAGTTGTCAATATTTAACAATTTATGGTCAAGTTTACCTTAGTCGGGTTAATTAATATTTGAATTTTGATCTTTTGTGTTCTATTTTAAAATTTTAACGTAGCAGAATCATTTCGCTTTGTTTATTGTAATAATTTGTTTTTCTTATAGTTTGTTTCTGTTTTTTTATTATTGTTTTTGTATTTTTGTTTGTGTGTGTTTGACTCTTTTTTTATTATCATTATTGTTTTAATAAATGTAAGTAAGGTCGACTTCTTGTATTTTTGTTTTTGTAAGTGTATCTCTGGTCCAGGAGAAGTAACTTAATTTCATTATTTTGTTCTTTTGGCTATCAAAAAGCACGTAGTGTATATTCCAAATTTCAATTATAGACTAGATATCTTTGCTCAAGAGAGAAGTAAATATTGAATTGGCGTTTCTCTCTTGTATCGTTTTAAAAGAAGGAAGTCTTCAGAGGACTTCCTTAGCAAAATTAAGTAAGACAAATCAAGTGCTTATACAGTGTTTATTTTGTGTATTGAGTCTCATTGGTGAAACGTCAGGGCGAGTTTTAATAGAGCTTCCACGAGGTAAGTTACACACAGGGTGAGGTTTCGTAAGAGGCCTATATACAGGGTGTCGGATTCACGAGTAGTCGCGTGACCGACCATCAGAACCCTTCGATCTACGACTGCTGGCGCCCTCTTTTACGACCATCTATTAGTTTAATAAGAGTTTTAAAAAACGGTGAGCTTTTCTGTGTGAGAGATTAGCCAAGTTTATTTGAGAATCCACCCCATCTGCGGCATGAGCTACGGGATTTAACATCTACCATTGGTCTGGACGGGACTTGTGCATACCTTTGAGCACTGACCCGTTACAAAACTCGACGACTATTGATACGTCGTTGTTCACACGCCGGTGTTTGGCAAGTGATTATAAACTAACCAAAACAAATCCTATCTTGAAAAGTTGCACACTTATAGAAGAAGTACCAAGGAATGCACACATATTTTTTTTAGAATTTTAAAACATCAGGTTAATGTTTAAAATTAATTTTATAGAATTAAATGTTTTAGAAATCCCAGGTCCACTGGCCCACCTTGCCCGATAACGTAACTAAAATACATTGCCTGGATAAGGGTTAATAGTGCTGTGTGTCTATGTAGTGAGTTGTGTAACAGAAGCGGAAACCTTGTTCACCCCCTTGCTTAATAGGTGCTGTGTGTCTATACAGTTAGTTGGGAAATATGTGGCATTATTTTAAATGTCACCTTTTCTGTGAATTAAATGGATTTCTGGGTACATTTGTAACATTAAATTTAACATTTCGTTTGAGTATTGGCATTTCATATAAATTACTTATTTTAATTTATGGTAAAATGTATCCAGCAAATTGTTTTAGCTTTCTTTTGTTGTCAATAAGATCATTTATTCGTTGTGAGAATGTTTTATTCAGGCCTCATTTGTCAAATTCGATATGAAATCTTATTATTAAAACGTGCCTCATTCTAGTTTGAAATTGTTTATATGTTTTTAGTACATTTTTTTTTGTTGTCACCTATTCGGGGAAAAACTTGTTTACATTTAGGTTCCGTCGCTAGAAGAAATGCTGAGGTGTGTCTAGATTAAAGGCCGTATTAAATTAAAACAATGACAATTGGTATTTTTCCATTTTCAATTTACCAACTGTGTTTTGTTCCTTGGTGCAGTGTGCAGCCGGTTTCTTTTATTGTATCAAATTGGTTGTGTGCAAAATTATTCAAAATTTTTCCGGAAAGTCGAATTTGGTCTGTTGGCCAGGTTGGCTGTTCCCTTCGACGAACAGCTGTGCGCTATATGATGTGTCGGGCACGGATGTATTTGTCAGAACAATAACTTGCCGTGAGTTCATCTTTGTGTTTGCAGTGTTGCATTTTGTTATTGTTAACCCTAGGAGAAAAGCTCCTGGGGGGTTAAACAAATCACCGAGCTAAGGCGGAAATGTTCTAGAATTTACAAGCAGAAGGGTTAAATTCATTCAGTTTTCGTGTCGAAAATGATTTGTGTCATCGTATTCAGACCTCTGTCGAGGGATTGCATAAAGTGGAACAAGTGCATCTAGTTACTGTTATCTTTCCCGCTGTTCGTGGTTCAAACTCTCTTAATCCCGTCGTTTCAACAATTACCTTGAAAATTGTTATGTGTTATTATCTTTAAGTTAAAAAAACAATGCAGTGAACACCGAGTATCTAGTTTTCGTTTGTTAAGCACTTTTGTCAAAAGATGCTTGAATTCATCAGTGCTGTGTGGAATTCTTACTGCGATAAAGAATGTCGGCGATTCCTGATCTAGCCGTAATTTGTGGGCCAGGTTCCGGTCATCCTCCCGATGTATTTGGACGTCTTGGTGCATCCCTGATAGCATTTAAAAATCTTAAAAACCCAGGAAAGAATAGGATGTAAGAACTATCTTTTTTTATCTGTATCCTTTATTATTGTGTGGATAAGGTTAAAGTTCTTTTAGAAAGATTTAGTAAAATCTTCTTTGATTTAAACTTATATCAACTTTTATAATTAATTAGTTTGTAACTGAACGTTCAAAGGTAATAATAGTTGGTTTACAATGTATGTTGCGTTCTGTACTTTGAAATATTTTAAAAGTAATTATTTGCCCTTTATTTATTCTCTATTCTTTTGGCGTTTGATAACCTTGTTTTGTTTGTTACATAATTTAAGAAGTCTTTGTGTCCTTTTATAAATTTGGTTTTATCCCCTTCTGGAAAAAACTTTTGAAGTATAATCTCTTTCGTCATATTTTGTGTGCTATTTATGTTAAGTGACTAACCTCTTTATCTATTTATTCAAAAATATATTCTTATTTCCGTCTTTTGAGGATAATAAATTATAGTAAAGTTCAGTTTTGTTGCTTTATTGAGAAGTAGAGTGTAAAAGGGTTTATTATATACAATTGTGTTGTTAAACAATGTAAGCCATCAAATGAACCACCAGGAGGATCAGTGAAATTTCTAAGATTTAATACTTTATTTAATTTATGTCTTTAGCTGGAACTGGCACATCAGCGTAACCAGTGGGCTTTAGTTTGTAAGTAGTGATTTAATTGATTTATTTCGATAATTAAAGACAATGGGGACTTAAAGTTAATTCCCGTTGACAAAATCTTAAGAAGAAGAATTCAAAGCGTCAAGTCAACTATTGCTAAATTATCTTTAAAAAGTGAAGTGTTCATTGTAAACGTTTTACAAAGTTATTTGTATATTTTATAGAACCACTTGCATACAGAGTATTGTTACGTAAGCGACCTATATGCAGGGTGTTGGTTCACGAGGAGTTGCGTGGGCTGGGCGTTGGTTCCCTATGACCTTCAGTTTCTGGCGTCCTCAATTTTGAATATCTTCTAGAGTTGACAAGAGTTTTTGTGTGTGTAAGCTATGTTTTTCTTTTCGTTAAGGTAAGTTTAGCTAGGGCCACCCCGCCACCCCGTTTTCGACTTGAGCTACGGGTCTTAGGATTTTTTTCAGCTTTTTCTAGTTAAAAATAGTAATAATCATAAATAAGCGGAAACCTTGTTAATCATCTTGTAAAATTTAAACATTATCAGTTCATAACCTACATTGATGAAATATAAAGTGTATGTCGCAGGCCACCCAGTATAGCGAGGTTTTGAACTGCATTTAGTTGTGTAATAGGTACTGCGTGTCTACACTATTAGTTAGATAACATAAGCAGAAACCTTATTAATGATCTTGTAAAAGCTATACGTTATAAGTTCATAACCTTAAATTTAAAACATTTCGAATTTAACCCTGCAAACATTGCAAAAATTGCTCTTTAATATAGTGTTGCCTTATCTTGGTTCATACTATGTTAAAAATTTCTGGTGTGTAAATCAGTTGCAACCACTAAGAGATTTAGTGACAACTTTGATATTAATTTCTAACGTTTCTAAAGATTTGAACTTTGCGATATCATTTTTTCAATCCTATTTTCACTTGAACAACCTGGAGGCTGCTTTCATTTGTATTTGCATTTGACCTAAATCAAGATTATTTGGATAAATCTATGGCTACCGATTTTGTAGTAGATCGTATTTGCTTAGTAACGGACAGAAATTAAATTTTATTTTTTGTGTCTGCATTTTACTTAGACCACAAAGGTTCTTTTTCACATGGACTATCTCGAGGCTGCTTTGATTTACAATTGATCTCCCAAATAATCGAATCAATTCATGGCTACATTTTTGCTAGTAGACTGGGTTTATTAAGTAGCGGCCAAAAAAGAATTTCATTTTGTGCCAAAATCCCAGTTGGACGATAGAAGTACTACTTTTACTATGACAACTATGAGACTATTTTAATTTGGATATAACCTACTAACTTAGAATATTTGAATGAAGCTATGGCTACATATTTGCTAGCAAGTTGGATCTACTTAACAGAAAACAGAAATTTTTATGTTCGTGCCCAAATTTTAATTGGGCCACAAAAGTTGGACAACCTTGAAACTGTTTTGATTTGAATTTAACCTTATTAAATTAAGCTTAAATCTAAAGCTATTTATAGCTACAAGATTTGGTAGTAAATTAGATCGAAACTCAAATTTTAGTTGGGTCACAAAGGTTGCTTGTCTCCATAGTTGTGTACTTTTTCCTCCTTTGCTTTTTAATATGCTGATGGGCTCACAATTCTTTCCTTTTGCGTTTATGGACTACATTACTAAAGCTAATCTTTCAGGAAAGTCTTGTACTGCTGAATATAAATTACAAAAGGCAAGGCTATTGTCTAATTCTACTTTAGCACAAAACTGTGAACTGTACATTGTTTCATAAATTTTTAAGCAAAATGAATCATTTGTGCCAACATTACCTTCGGTTCTAATTAATCCGCCACTGAAACTTCTGCAATTTTGTAACCCATTTTCTTCTTCTCTACCTAGAAAGCTTCTTACAACATGCCTAGTCGATGAAAAATTAATCGTATTAACTGAACGTGTTCAAGACAAAACTCGATTATTCAGTAACGTTAAACTTAACCTAAAAATTCAATGCGCATTAATGTTGCTGCTTAAATATAAATTATTGCTGTTATAGTATTTGGAAAGCCCTTTTCAATTTGTAGTTAAATTAAGACACCTTTGCTTCATTTATATTTCAATTTATAAATGGAGCTTATCTTTTCACTCTTACCAGTGGGCGTTAACTGTACCGTCATGATAATCTTTAAAGATTATAACAAAATTTAATAGCCGAGTTGAATAAGGCATTTAGTATTCATGTCATGACCCACCTACATGTTTGTGTATTACCTCTATCCAGAATAGGTAGTATACGTACAGCTTTAATCGATAAATTATTAAATATTAAGAAATTTACTTCTGTTTACTCAAGTTAATACTTAATACAATCAATAGTTTGACAGCAATTTTAGATATTTCTTAAAATAGTTGAAGTAGTAAATGTTTGAGGTTCGTGTACATATATTTCAATAGTAGAATTAATCGGTTTTATCTGGGTTCAAAAATCTATAGAACAATAAAGTGAAAACAACATCAGAGTGTTATCAACTTAAGGTAGTAGTCGTTGAGAAATAGATTACTGTGCTGTACTTCAATTATTTTAAAAGTATTTGGTCCCATATGATTCTTAAACCATTACCGGAATAGAACCGTTTCAATTCGTTTATTACTTTATTTGTAGCACGAAAATCTTTCAAATCAACTCTTCTTGTTTTGCCGCGAATATAAAAGCTCAAGTTTATTGTTCTTTACATTTTCCGTTTCTCCTTTTTTACACATAATAACCTTTTGACAATTGTCTAGTGGCCGGATAAATTGCTATTCTCATTCTACATTTACCTCGAGAAGAGAAATAAAACCAAAAATGCAGAAATAGCAGGAGCAAACAACGTGAACCTTTAACTTGCAGGGGATTTGCTTACCGAAACTTTACGTTTTCCATTGCATATCCACATCCACTATCCAACTCTCACGGCCAATTTAACTTGTTCGCTTCTATTCCTCAAGTTTTTGGTTGACCAGCAAAAGCGATGTAGACAATTTTGTAATAAATATCTATTTATTGGATAAGTTTATTCTGTGCAACCTAGTTTCGAATTGCATTATTTTTCTAGTAGCAAGCAGATATGTCCAAAGCTGCTTGTTGAGTAAATTGAATCATCGATTTAAAAATATAAAACTACAACTTATAAGTAGTAACAGAACCTTTTATTCCACCACTTATATCTCAGCAAAATGTTTTTCAATTTCCTTCAGCATGCGAGTAATTAGCAAAGTTACTTTAACGTATAATTCCCAAGGGCAAATGAAATCATAACTCCTATATAATGAGTGCATTTTCCAGTATAAAACTGCTTTCTCCATAAAATGTCGAAGCAAATCTGCAGGAAATGTATACTTTGCTTAAAACCTCATAAAATACCCACACTTCCCTTAGTTATATGTTTTGTTATCTGGTTCCTACAGACTGTGCCAGACACCACCATAACACCATTTACATATTCCGGTATTGCTACGCTAACATTAATTAGCGGATTATTTTCCACACAATAACTTTTGTTTTAATAGAAAAAAATGTTTGCTCTTGGCGTCTGCTATCCTGCTTCTGACCTTCTGTATTAGAATTAGCTACGTAAATATTTGTATAAATGTGCTTTGTAAAAAGGGTTTGTGAGTTCGGCATTTACTGAAACTTTTCCTTTGCATAATATTGAGCATACATAAGTTAGAAACAATGAAACCCTGCTTCGCGTTTACTGAAATACCTACAGAAATTGTATTAATTAATGGTGTTAACGTGAAATTAAAAAAGGAATTTAGTTAATACAATTTCTCTGCTAAATAACTAACAAAATTAATTTTAAAGCGTCTAATTTAACTTTTTTCCTACGGAACATATCAAAAGGACGTTAACACAAGGAATACTAGTTTTGGTCTGGTTATTTCAAGCTCATTATGAGGAACTCTAAGGAACATTGATTCTTTATGCGGTAAGAAAATTTTTAATGGCATTTTCCTATAGATAGTCGATCTGACACGTCGATAAACTCAAAAAGTCGAGGTGAAGATATTCAATCCATAATAAGTATCAACCAAAAACAATTTATAGAATCTTAATTAGAAACTTTGCCGGTAATGATTATATCTGAAGAAATTCAGGCGTCTATCAAACATGTTTAACCATAAGACTGTTATTCAAGTCCACTCCATATACGGTAACACTAAACAAGCAAGAAAGTTCTAGCAAGCATCTAAATAGCAATCAATCGCAGTTTGTTATGCTGTTGTGCTGCCCAAAAAAACCAGAATGTTCTAGTTTTAACAATCTATATCACCCTGACTCATAACTAGCTTAAACACACTTTATTGTCCGAGCACTTATACAATGTGACCCAAATAGTACAGTCAAGACTTTAAAGGCTTGTTAATAATGCTGCTGTGAATCAGAAATGGTAATAAACTTAGCATGTCTGATTTTCAACTCTTAGTAAGTTATTGATCAATTCATTTATTTTTATAAAGAATTATATTGACCTGGAAAACTAATAAATCAACGTAGAAAACTAGGTTATTGTGTGTCTATCACATTTTGTCTGGTTTCCAAGCATTGACATTCATATTCAATCGCTGGAGCTACAGATTTACTAACACAAAGTTCATGCGCAAAATGCATTTCAGCATATTTACAAGTAGTAAGATTCTTTCATTTAATGTTGAAAATTGAACAAGATTCGACAGATATTCAACAATAAAATTTTTTTTTGTATTGATTTATTTGTTTTCCAAGGTAACATAATTATTTAAAATAATAAATGAATCCAACGATAACTCAGTAACGTCTGAGAAGCGGACATAAGTTTATTAATAGTTTTCTCAACACATTTTATTCAGTAAGACATTATTAACAAGCCAATAAACTTATGACTATGCTTTTGGGACACCCTGTATATATGTATCAACTTTTACAAGCCGTGCGGTCCCATTGTAGTTTGAATTACTTTTTTGTTTTATTCTCTTTGGTCGGCAAATTTTCTTCTTCATGGTTTCACAAATCTTATACTACCTCCTTCCATTAGCTCTTTGGTATTTCCTTTCTATTAGTTCGATTGTCACTATTACTTTTATTATACGTTTGTTTTTCGTTTGCTGGACACGTGTTAGCCATGAGACTCTTTACTGTTTTACGTACTACTGATGTTCTTTGCATCACTTCTTTAGTTTTCTGTTTTCTTTTAGTTTGCCATAAACTCATCCTTTCTCATATCTGAAGTTTTTCTCTTACTGTTTCCGAAACTTCTATAATTCTGATTTTGGAATAATTGCCAGTGTTCTTGCTGATTTATCACCTTTACTTATCTCGTTTTCAGTTTTTTTCTTCTTTTTTGTTTCTGTTATCTAAACTCTTAGATATTCTACCATCTCCTATTATAATTTATTTGTTGTAAAAACTTTCTATTATTGGGCTTTTGTTTTCTGTGCTCTTTTATTGATCCCCCAGTATCATGTATTTCGTTTTTTATCATTTATCACTTTTTTGCAATATTTAGGCTTAATAATCTTTACTTTTTTAGGATGCCATATGCTTTCAAAAAGTCTAAAAACACCACGTGGATTTCTCTGTAATATTTTTGACAAATTTCTTGCGTTTTCTTTGAGACAAAGAGCTCATCTGTGACCAAACGAGTTGGCTCGAATCCCGCTTGATATTTGTCGAGTTTCTTCTCTGTGTACTTTTGTACTTTATTTCTCAAGGCTGTGTCTAAAGCTTTGTAAGTTGCATCTAGAATAGCGTAAAGTGTGCTTTATCACCTTTTCGATTGATTGGAGTTATTACTGCTTTTGCCTATTATTGTGGTATACTGTGCTGGAGCCAGATTTTGCCTATTAGGTTATGTATTTTTGGTAATAACTCTTCTTATCTATATTTAATTTGCTTTTCACTCCGTTCTGCTTTACCGCTTTTCGTTTCTTCAGATTTTATTAATTATATTTCTTATTCCTTGTTGGGGGATCTATTCTTTTTATCTTTTTTTCGTTTCTCTTTTCTCTTTTCCCTTTTTTACTGCTTTTTCTTTCTTTGCCTCTAGTTATGTTGTTGGTTCTTTTCCATTCATTGGTTTCTCTTTTCTTTGGTTCTGATTTATTATCTTGCTATCGGGAGCCACCTATGTACCTTTATGGACGTTCTTGTTTCAAGACTAAGTACATGCTTTTCATTTTTTACTTTCCTTATTGGAAGAAATCACGAAACCTTCATGGGTCTTCTAAACTTCGGAAAACGTAAAATTTTATAAATTAGAAAGGGTATGTTATTAAGATCTTAAGATTTACAAGGTCAAACGTACGTTTCCGCGATAATTATTTCAAGTTGGGTTGCGTGGTGACCTCTATTGAGGAATAGGTTTGTGGAGAGTAGTTGCTTTCGCGGAGTAGCAATCTGCATAATTTAGTTGCTGTATAAGTCGCATTTGCGCGCGTGGCGTGCAGATCAGGCCGTGTCCGATGCCATTAAGGGCATGGGCATTAAATAGGAAGGTTGCGAGGCGTTTTCCATAGAGTTTAGTGTTGGTGGTCTATTAAGGTTATCATTTTCTTGGAGTGCATTTTAAGTCAATCAGCGAAGAGCGGGATCTCAAAAAGAAGCCATTTTTTGAACACACTGTTTGGAAGCTAAAAGTTTCCTTTGCTTTGAAGCGGTATCTATACTGGAATTCGTCATCACTTTGACCCCTCATCGCTGTGTGGACACAGACAGTCCTTGTTGTTTTAAGTAAATAAATATAAAGTTGCCCATGTAAGCAAAGGTTTGGATTGTCAAAGCTATCAAAAGGTTAGTTAAATACTTATTATAGCAGTGTTTACGTTCGTTTGGTCTTAAGCAAACAAAGTGCATTCAAAGCTTGTCCAGTAGAAAAACAATGAGATTTTTTCTTGGTATTAATGTAAATATATAACGAGTATTTTTAGTATAATCATTGCGGTTTTGTGTTCTTTTTAGTTCATTATTTGTCTCAACGAACAATGAATACGGACGAGTTTTATTTTAACTATAACTATTTTGATTGTCTTTAATACGTATGAAAAAATGTATTGTCGAGCCTTGTTAAATGAAATCAGATATTATAAATATGTTAAATGCAGCCGTAAGTCATTAATAGGACGTTGATGGGGTCCACGTACTGTGTTTGCGTTCAGGGATTCCCCTCGAGTGTCGCTGGCCAGAATTCTGCGCAGTAAAATTTAACAAGGGCATTGACGTCGTTTTATGTATTTTGGGTAATCATTTGTTTATTAGCTTTGTTTTCTTTTTTTGTTTTATATGTAACGTTCTTTTAATTTTTTATTTCATAATAGATTTATTGTTTAAAAAGACAGCTGTTTTATTGTACTTGTGTGCACTGGTTTAAGTGAAAATATTGAAGTCACCCAAGCACTTTATTGACTTGATTCAGTTTTATTAAAGTTAATTAGTAAAAAATATACTGGGTGACTTAAAAGACCTTGATATACTGAGTGATCGAAAAAAAGACTTGATGATTTGATTTAAATATTCCAAATTTAGTTAAAGAGACATATGCAGGATGATTTGGAAATACTCCTGTACAGGGTGGTTTAACGCCTTGAGCAAGTTTTTGTTTCAGAAAGGTTTAGAAAGTATTTGTGAAGCTGTTGCCGATTTAAGAGGGACTATGGTCCTTTTGAAACTTGTTATCTGGCTGAATCCATAGTGGCGCCTTCCAATAGTGCCGATTTTGAGCTATTTTAGTTGTAAGTAAGTATTTCCAATCTAGCCGTCTTCGACTGTTTGCTAGTCTGGGTATCAGCAAACTTAGTTCTTCGTGCTTTTTAGTCGCTGATTACAAGTCTGTGTCTTAAAGTTCATTTTAGCACGTAACAATGTCACTAAAAGAGAATTTTTGAAGCGGGGGGCGGGTATAATTTGTTCTAAAAATACTTTCGAATAGTCTCCTTTAGCTACACTTCTTGTTATATTATTTGCAAACTTGGGATTAGAAACGAAAATCTGCCCAGCTATAAAGTGAAAGAGAAATACATCACAGTTAAAATTTTGTTTTGGACAGTGAATAGCATTTTTCTATTACGATGGTATGGCGTTCCATAAAAAACCCTAATTAGTGGAATGGTAAAAAATAAAGCAAAAAGTAATTTGTTGTTCTTTGCCAAAAGATGATTGTTATGAGAATTCATAATTTATTGTATTACAGCTAAATTTCGTTTGATCTCTAAATAAAATGAGCCTAGGTAGTTCAGCAACTTTCTTTAATTTTTGTAATACCTAATTACAGGATTGCAAACACCAAGGTAATCTGCTTGAGTCAGTACACGTAACTTTTGGGTATAATAAGGGTAAAGCAAGATTTTTATAGACAGATGGTCCGCTTATACCCATTTGCAAAAGGGTAACGGAACTGCTTTAAGCAACTGTTTTTTGTTTGCCTTACTAGAATTCAGTATTACCCAATTTAATATAATTCCCAACTTACTTACATGTTTAAAGCCCAGACATATTGTAGAAATTAAATGAGATTTCTCTGTTTGGATTCGGGAAAATATAAAAAGTGTGCCATGTAAAAGAAAGTCATGATGATGTCATTACTCAAAAATCAAGGGCGATCGGGGATTCACAATGACATGTATTTTTGATGTTTCTGAGAATTTTTGCAAAAAAAAAATAGCTTATTTAAAATTTAATGAAGTTGTTCACTGCTTTTACCGTTCACTGTATCATGCAGCCTAACTATAATTAGGACTATTTAGAGTGTGAACTTTCCTTGTTGTTAATTAGAATTACTATATTGTTATTAACTAATAATTGTGATTAAAAAAAATAACAGCCAGATAATCTTTTAAAAATTCTTTTGTGTTTAATGTTTAGAGGCTGAATGTTTAAAAGAGAAAGATGAACTAAGAAAATCCGATTAATTCCATTATTGAATAGCTGTACTATCCATCCATTAACGATTTTAATGATACACCTTAAAACTTTTGGACTAAATTTATTATTTACATGTTTACGAACCAAACAGGTTGTTTGGAGAATAGATATCCATACCTTAATGGCTTTATATTTAATACAACAAGAGCTTGATGTTACGGTAATTTAATGTTTTAACGGCTGCATATTTTAAAAAAAAAATTTAAATAAAATATTGAATAATACAACGAACATATAATAATTGGAATTTTATTTTAATAAATTACTTGTCATTGACTACTGATTTACCTGCTTTTTGACATGTGATTTGTCGCTTTTAGTGGAAGGTGTGACCCATCTGCACTACAAGGTAATGCACCTACAATTATTTGGGTTCAATACCTGCACAAGGTGGTAGAAAGATGTAATTTGAATAATATTAGCGAAGAAAATACTGTAAAATGATGAGATAGTAACGTGATTGGAAACTGTGCTGTTATGAAATATGAACGATTACGTGATGTGTTTACAAATCGGGCACTTATTACCATGATCTAAAACAAATATCTCATTAGCTTACAAAATGTAAATCTTTAAACCGCCTGATCAGATTTACAGAATGAAATCGAATTTCATCACTACACATCACAAGGAATTCTTTCATATTCTAATAAATATTACTTATAATAGTACAAGATTTAGAATATTTACACCATTTTCGCTTAAAATGGTTTTTAAATAATGTGTAACTTGTCTATATTGATTTCCAAGGAATCAGAGAACCAGAATGATTGTTGACGTTGCTGGGATTAGCAAGGCCACGAAAGCCTCAATATAAAAAATATAAGAAAGGAAAGAAGTAACGCGGCGAAGGATTAGACGTCGCAGATCGGGTAGTCATGTACAAGGTTTATTTAATATTGCTTCGACAAACTTCTAGGTTAGCTATATAACATTGCCTAGAATTTTTAAGATTTCTCGTATAAGACATTCTTTTTTTCTTTTTCTGGCAAAATTCGTATTTAGTATTTATTTATTATTAGAACATTAATCACTAAGTTTTGTATTGACATTGTAAATTTGATGAATATGGTAATATTTAGGCTTTTTGATAATTTAAAATGTGTAAAATCAATACACTTAAATGTCCAATACTAAATAATAGTCCAGCCACATCAAATTTTTATTTGTATTATACAGCTGTACATTCTTTTTATTCCGGTGTTCTAAGGTCCTTATGCTTTGCAATTGTTCTTGATTGTCCCTGCGTTCGGTAAGATACCTATGTATGTAAATATCAGTTACCATACAATGATTATTTAAATTATATTTTGTTAAACAAATCAAGAGTGTGAGAAATTTTGCATAGTTGTCAATATTGAGGCAGTCCTCGATGGTGTTTGGAAGTGCGAGATTTCGCCAGATATCGTTATATTTTCTGCATTGAGTAAACAAGTGCAATACCAAGAGAGCAGTGTCATGTGTTTCACATACAGACGATTGTCTATACAATAACACATAACAGGACGTCATATTTGTATGCCCAATTCTTAGTCTGCAAATTACAACCTGCTCACAGAAGTTTAAATCTGTAGGATATATGATTTTTTCTGACTCGCAGTTTAATTTGTTTTAGTTTAGAATTACTGTTATCCCAGTTTTGTTGCCATATCTTATTTTTGCGTATATTATGCAAGTCATCGATTCTTACTGATACACCGTCGATAACGGTATCGGCTGAATACCTAGATGATTCGGTATCCAACTAAATAGAATGTCGTAGCCATTTCCGACTAATGCATCTGTTAAAGCCACAAGACCAAACGGCCCAAAAAGAGTGATAAATTTTTAAACTGATGCCCGACACGGTCCAAGACCGAGCTTCGACTCAGGCCACGTAAAGGCCCGACTAGAAAATCCAGACCGTGCCGGCCTCCGGCTATTTTTTTTCAAAAATAATTAACTTAAGTTCCTCAATAAAAAAATAATATACAAAACTCATGTTTTGTTTTTTTAAGTTATCATTGTGGTGCCAATGATGGATTATTGTTTCTATCAACAGAACCTCGTTTGTAATATTTTCTTTGGCCAGTTCTCGTTTCAGGAATACCTAGGCATTCTCAATTGGATTCATGTCTGGTGAGTTCTCGGGCCATGGTAATAGGGGTATTTTTAATTGTTTTGTCAGTATGACAAGATGCCTCTTACAACCACTCCCAAACTACTCGACGATCTGCGAGATCAATTTTGTCTGCAAAGTCTTCTTATATTGATCCTGCAATCACTTTCCACCGATGACAAATCGTATCATCATAGATGTGGAATGCTTTACTGTCTTGACTTCACAGTCTATATTATACTTTCCCTCTAGACGTTTCCGAAAAAACTGGGACTCATTATCTATGATTTAAAATGTTGCCTCATCACTAAAGCAAACTTGTTAAACGTGCAATAATAACAATAAATTGTCGAAATAAAATTATCTTTATTTACTTACTATCTGCCAATCATTAACAGACAGATCTTTATGTAAAGTGGCTCAAGTCAATTGTTAATTTTGGTGTTTTAACTGGCTTTTGACATTGCAAGTCCATGCTTTACATATTTCTTAGTACAGTAGGAACCGATATAGTGTAGTCTGCCTCCTGCAGTTTGTTTTTGATGTCACAGTGGGTTACCCTTCTGTGTTCCACAGCTAGATTTTTCAAAAATTGTCGGTGATACTACAAGTTTTCTACCACAAGGACCGTTTTGAGCTGCTTCAACGGGATAGTTTGCCATCCGTTTTTGGCTTAAACGTCAAACTGACGATTGAGATACTCCACATTGGTTTGCAATATCTCTTTGACTTTATTGAGTATCAGTGCAATTACAGAAGATTTCTCGTCTAAAGAAAGATCTTTACATTTGCCCATCTAAAGTAATTCCAATCGAATGATGATTGACTCATTTTTTTGTATAGTAACTCACACTGAAATCACAACAGGGAATTTGGCAAAACCTAAAAAGCAAGACACTTATTTTCATTAAAAATCGCGACTCACTCGAGCTGGAAACTTGACAGGTAAATAGTCACTTTTTGAAATTTCAATAACTTTACATTGTCGACCGAATTATCTACCAGACTAACCCTGCTTTCGGTAAAGACCTCAGACAGCTGTTTTTGCTCGAAATCGTCTCTTGTTCTTGTCACTCAAATTTAAATTTTTATTTGAGTAATGAGAACAAGAGACGATCCCGAATAAAAATAGCTCAGATATATCTTACCTAACGCAGGGTAAGTAAATTTGGTTATACAAAGTGTTTGGAACGCTTCTTAGTCCAGTGGGCTATGAAATCATGCTTGCGTCTGCATTTGCTAGTTTTTGAAAACAGGCTATGTATTATAATGTTTGTCACGTTACATGCATTGCATCGTTGTTATGATGGTTGCCTAATCTTACGTTTTTTAAGAATTGAATTAAAATTAGTTTTTAATAAAATAAAGAACACATTCTTTTCGATGTCAATACCTAAGAGTAAAGAAAACTAATTACAAAATAAAAAAGATATGGTCTGTAATTTATTAATAAAGTTTATTCATACTTTTACACAAACATTAAAAATAAAAGACATTCAGTAGCTAACAACATAAATAATAGGTTAATAATATAAAGAGCAATAATTAAATAATAACAAAAATTTTCTAACATATTATTTATTTATTTAAAAATAATAAAAAGAGAAGTCCAGTAAATCGTCATCTAAAATGTTCTCTTCGACTGTCATAATCTGGTGGTGTACGTTTTTACACAGTCGTTATTTTGTAAGGATATAACTTCAGTTGTTTTTAACGATTTTTTGACAAGTACTTAATGGGACTGTTTCAGCTCTCACAGCAGGTCTTCCTGGAAATATACCCTTTTTAACAAAGCCTGTTTTAGCAAATCGACTAACTACATCTTCGATGTAAAAAACTGAAGCGTTATCCGGAACATTAACATTAGAAAATTGGATTCTAAATTCATCTTTGCAAGCTTAAATAGAATATGTTCAATTTCCTTCGTGAACTACGTCATTCCGGTAATAAAAGTGTTTTCTTGAACAGTATAGACAATTGTTTACAATGCTGCTGAAAATAAATTTCATTATTTTTTAATATTTACAGTATGTAAGAATCTTACTGTGATTATGCAGATACAGCCCAAGACTATTTCGTACAATTATCGCAATTGGAGAGGAAAAACGGCTTAAGCCCACGATGAGACGAGTAAAACAAAACCGGTCTCAATTTTCTAAGTCAAAAAATAAAAAAAAATTGAAATTTTTAGAAATGAAAATTCCTTCTAAGATTTTTTATGCAAGGCAACTGAAAATGTTTGAAATTAGCTTAATTAATGTAAGGTTAAGTTAGGTTAAGTTAGGTTAGGTTAGGTTAAGTTAGGTAAACGGCTATAATAAAAAACAAATTTTAATTCTATAGGATAGACACTTTATCTAGAGAAAAAATTTTCTTATGGAAATTTTCCATTGAAAAAAGTGTGGGGGTGGTCTCTTTTTACTTCTCTTAACGTGAGCTTTTAGGTAAACTATAGAAACTCTCAAAAAACTTAAAAGTCCTAAACCGAACATTTACCGGAAAAAATGCAAA
The DNA here is from genome assembly GCA_011009095.1 of Ignelater luminosus. Lineage (NCBI taxonomy): Eukaryota > Metazoa > Arthropoda > Insecta > Coleoptera > Elateridae > Ignelater > Ignelater luminosus. Next base: position 3,174 of record VTPC01006507.1, on the reverse strand, counting down.
AACATTTGCAACTGACAAATGACAGAAAACAAATATGTAGTAGTTGTTGAAATATATCAACAAGGCGAAACATCAAAATTAGATTCGATTGCCAACTGGACCTAGAAGTATTTATAAACACTTTGTACAACCATCAAAGCACCTTTGTAGCGACATATGAATATTTTCAAGGCTCGAAAACATCTTTTAATGCAACCAAGAGTTCCACAAAACAGAAATCTTTGGGGGTGAGTCGAATAAAATGAGCAGCGACTGTACCTTTGTAAAAAGTTTGGACCACCATATAGTGATCGTCTTCTATTTCTGCTAAAAATACCTCGAAAAAATTTGAAGAAAACCAGCCGTAACTAACAAAATATTTACTACACAGGTACAGGATATGTTATACATTAGAAATTTTATCAATGTAGCTATAGTTTGAATCATTTTCAAGTCGATAATAAAGAGTAGCCATTTTGACTATTCTCAGTATTGAAGGAGTTATGAACATTTTTAGTTGTAGACTTTCTTTTTTGTCGTTCTTATTCCAATTTGCTTGGATTTTCTCTTTATTTGCTTAACCATTTTCTTTGTTCTTATTTGTTAGTAACCCTCTTTGAGTATTCTTTCTTTGTTTTTCTTTCTTGAAGAGGGGTTTGTTGGATATAGTGCTCAAGATCTGATGCTGAGATCTAGCTGCTAGCTGAGTCAATTTGATGACCTAAGTGTAGTGTTAACTGAATTAATTTACTGAACTCACTGAAACACTTTAGGGTTAAAAGCAGTAATCAGTCAGAGATTTTTTTTCATTTGGTAACAGAATCACATTTCAAAAGTCGCAGTTTTAGCTTGGAACTGTTTATGTTTATCATAAACCCTGTAGATGTATGCCAAACTTACCGAGTTTCCTTTGTTTTAATTTACTTATTTAGTTTTACCCAAAATGAACTTAATTTTTTATACTCTAACAATTAAGTTTGCGCCGTTTAATTTATTTTTCAATTTTATTAACACTGAACTGGCACACGGTGAACAGCTGCTGTTTGCCGGAGAGCTTGAGGTGGGTTCGATTAAGTCGACTGTTTGTGTTTTAGGGCGCCAGCTAGCATTCTCTTCTTGATGTTGGCAAATTATAGCAGGAAGCTAACGAACCTAACGGTATTAGTATAGTAAGGCCATGTAGATTTTTTTTATAACAAAAGATTCAATTAAAATTTGGGGGGGGGGGAGTTTAATAACAATTATATAAGCAGGCTTTTACATAAAAAAACTTATGGTGGTATCTTACTTATGTCACGTTGGTGGTAATCATACCTAAAGTCATGAACGGCTGTACAGTAATCTCTCTGTATGATCTCGATAGGAAGATGCACATTATCGATAAATATTGGTTAAATAAAATTGTAATTGATTAAAGGTGCATTACATACGTAAGAGCTCTTATGGTATATCATTGGTGCACACAAGTGATTGAGTATTAAGACTAATATTAGTGTTTGGGACTTCTATCAAATCAAAAAAGGAGGAGCTGTCACGTCAAACTTTCGTGCAACGTTTTTCTAAAATAAGCGACTACCATTAACGAGGTACGAGGGTGGTCTGAAAAGTTTCCGACCTCAACGTGAAGATGGCAGCACTCGTAAATAAAAGATACTGAATGTAGTTGTTCATCTGTTGAAAGTTACTCACCAAAGTTTCAGCCATTTTGGACGCGCAGTTTTTAAGTAACAGTCGTTTGAGTGAGTTGATGTGAGTTTTTTTGTGAAAATGGACAAAATGGAGTATCGAGCTGTCATTAAATATTTGTTTTTGAAAGGCAATACGCCTTCGCAAATAAAAGATGAGTTGCATTCTGTGTATGGGGACTCTGCACCATCATTTACCACAGTGAAATTTTGGGCTGCTGAATTTAAACGTGGCCGTAAGAGCTTGGGAGACGATGAACGATCGGGACGTCCAAAAACTGCAACTACCGACGAAAACATCGCCAAATTTCACCAAATGGTGCTAGACGACCACCGAATTAAAGTGAGAGAGACAGCAGAGGTTACGCACATGTCAAAATAACGTGTTTGTCACATATTAAATCAACAATTAGGCATGAGAAAGCTGTCCGCGCGTTGGGTGTCGGGTTTGCTCACGTTAGATCAAAAACGTGTTCGAATAAATATTTCCAACGCTTTTTTGGCGCAGTTTAGGCGAAATAAATCCGAGTTTTGGCGCCGATTAATTACTGTAGATGAAACTTGGCTACACCATTATACGCCCGAAACAAAAATACAGTCCAAACAGTGGACTGCGAAGGGGGAACCGGCTCCAAAAAAAGCAAAAACTGTTTTTTTTTGGCTGGGAAAGTGATGGCGACTGTTTTTTGGGATAGTCTTGGAGTTATTTTAATCGATTATCTTCAAAAAGGAAAAACCATTACAGGAGCATACTATGCATCATTACTTGACAAGCTGAAGGCAGAACTTGCGAAAAAACGGCCACATTTGCAGAAAAAGAAAATCCTGTTTCACCAAGGCAACGCACCGTCTCACACCTCAGCGGTTGCCATGGCGAAAATTTACGAATTACGGTTTGAACTGCTTGACCATCCGCCTTACACACCAGATCTAGCCCCAAGCGACTTCTTTTTGTTCCCTCATCTAAAAATTGCGCTCGGAAGACAAAGATTTTCGTCAAATGAAAAGGCAATCACCTTCGTGAACAATTATTTTGCAGAGAAAAATGCCGAATACTATTTGAACGGGTTACAGAGATGGGAGCATCGCTGGGAGAAGTGTGTAGAGTTACAAGGAGACTGTTGAAAAATAAAAAAAAACTTTCAGAAAAAATATCTTGGCAATATTGAATGATAGTTTTTTCAAACCGGAAATGTAAGCATTTACATACCTGTGGTTAACAGATCCTATTTTTACAGTTACTAATTCGCCTTAAAAGGACAAGAAAACTATTTGTTTTTCGTGGGGGGTTAATTCCCTCTAGAGATTTATTGTTTTTTTTTAAAAAACTGTTTTTGTAAAATTCATTGTTTTTTCACCAAGGTCAAAAAAATTCCCAAAAGTCTCTTTTTTTAGAGCTACTTCCCTGTAGTTTTTCGATGCTATTGTATGCAATACGTACCAAGTACATAATTAAATCTATAAAAAAAATGCCACAAGTTAGATTGATTGAATGCATATCTATAATGGA
>VTPC01006505.1:0-26039 GCA_011009095.1 Ignelater luminosus | reverse complement strand
TTGAAATCCCTTTCTCCTGATGGTTAGCAAAATTCCATTTACAAAATAAATATAGAATGTTGACTCAAAACTTCATTGTCATTCCTTTTTTTTCCTAATACCAGTGTTAGTAAAACACATAATATGACAGAAGTAGGATAGGAATTTCCTTTTACTACAATTATAAGAATCATTCAGTAATTATAATAACTGAAATACCGAAAGTGCCACCTAGAATTATCTTAAGTTGAAATCTTCTTGCTTGTGATGCGATTATAAAAGGGATCAGTTTATAAACTTACATCATTGCGGCTTGTAAAAACTAGTGCAGTGTGGTTGGAATTTTAACCACATGTGTTTCTGTTCCTCAATTATATAATATCGGATCACTTTTACTTAGCAAAAGTTGACACTGAAAGGCAGGTAGTGCAGCGGACATACCTTACTTTAATTATTTTTATTCTGGTTTATTTCAAACCTGCAAATTAGAAAATTAGACAAAAAGTTAATCCACATTTAGACGAAAAAACTGCAAATGGATTTTCCATTCCTAAGAGATTCATACTACAGATATCAAAAGACAAATTGGAAAATACAAGAATAGAAAGCTTTTTATACGTTGTCTTGCATTAGCTCATTATATTTATTAGCAATTACTCTTGCATAATTGTAATAAATAATAATTAAAGAACGTCAATATATTTATTATTAACTAATCTATTCTAGTCTGAAACTGAAGATACTTTTAAGAATTTATAAATATTATTATTGTCGGAAATTTCAATGCTACGTTAGAGGACAAACCCAAACATGTTTGAAACAAATGTTTAATGTAGGTCTCAAGTTGATAACCTTTATACATGATGGCATATCTGAAGATAATTTCTTGTCATTTTATTAGTAGGTGTGAATAAATTTTCTATGCTTCATATAAGAGAAAAAATTTATATGTATCGGATGATACCAACCCATAAATTATTATTGGCGACGATTTGACATATTATAATAGCGAGAAAGATGTGCTGAAGAGAGATCTTTTTAAGGTTGTGTATAGTGGTTTAGGTATATGACAAGTCGATTTATTTATGCTAATCTGGTATCTAACGCTGACATCTCCGGCTAAATAAGCTCATGTAGTAACTAACATAAACACACAATGGCTAGTAGGTAGAAACGCTCCTTAAAAAGAATGCCCGTTGTTCCTTATTAAATTTGATAATGTTAATGCTTGTATCCTCCGGGCAAACATGACGTCAAACAACTGTCAGTACTCATCACTCTTAATAGTTACGCATTTGACTTATAAATGGCTACTATAACTGCGCATCGCTTAATTATTAATTTGAATTTTAAAATGACGCTGTAAATTGATGCAGCCGATTCGATCGCGGAAAATAATCTTCTTAGTTGACCTTCTTGGAAAGAGAAGAAAAAAACTAGATCGCACTAATTTATTCAAATATCTCTATATATCCATACATAAAAGCAGCCTCCTCTGTCTTGAATCTTGTTTATATGAATCTTATACAGGAAGAGAGAGTGTTTGTCTTTATTTTGCTCTAGTTTAACTATAACAGAAGCGAAATGGAAGAATTTTACTCATACTAAATAACTGACGTGCCCATAAATGCGGTGATTAGATCGCGATGATTCCCACTGCGGTCGTAAAAATACCGACATACACATCCTTGCATATATTAGTATCAAAGTCGTCTGTGGTTTCTCAGGATGTAATGCCATCCTCGATTAACCGCCTGCTAGATTTAACTGACACTTAGACTGACATATAACAGGAGTAGCGAGATATCTATTCAGAAAGGTTTACAGAAGAAAAAATTGTAACTGCTACCTCGTTACTAAAGAAAAAAGCCCATCATATACACATATCTGGAGTGAAACGCATAAAAGTAGTTGTTAGGTTTAAATACAGTCTTTAGCAAGCTGTGCTTTTTGTGATATTTTGTTTATTTGTGAAAGAAACACATTATTCACTAATTATAAAATCAATCAAAATTAATTACGTGGAAAATATTACAAATATCAATGTTAAGTGCGTTGGATACGCAACAAAAAATATCAAAGAAGTGAAATCTTGAGTATTAATATAATATAAAACCGAGTGAAACCAATAAAAGTAATAAAAATGTAATAATTATAGGAAAAAACCAAATTGTTTAGGAAATAAAATGTTTTATGATCTAAATATGATTATATAAATGGGAATGTGAGCGTATCATAATAGAGTTTTTTGTCAAATCACATGAGCAAAAACACTCTATAGTGATAGTTTAAAGTTTCTGTGACAAATTGTATTACGTCTCAAGATTTACTTCCAAGAATCAAGAGCTTGAAATTACAAGAAGTTTTCCATTCCTGAAATAGAAAAGAATCAGTTTTTCTTGTTCATACGCAGATTTTTCTAACAAATTCTTGCAGTCTGGAATTTAAGTATCAGCTCTAAGTTTCTCAAAATTGGTTTTCTTTTTCTATAGAGATCTAACACAGTTTGTTGCAATTTTTTTGTTAAGTGAAAAATCCTTAACACATCTTAGTGCTGATGCAAGTGTCATTTTTAATGACATGACCTTCAGAAACTCCTTAGAAATTGCTTGTCATTGCTATATTCTGAGACGTCATGGTTTTGTGCTAGCGTTAGATATTAGAATCGGTTGCTAGATAAGTTCAAAGTCAGTTGACTATGAGGATATAAAGTATTCAAAATCTGCTAGTGTCTTCAGAAATTACAACAAGCTGACCAGCAGTTTTGCTATTAAATGGTTGCTTATTTTTCAGTCCAGCAATATTCACTACCTTAAAATATACTCATGTCGATATGAATATGTCAGAATCTCTTGTGTTCCACTGATTTTAGTTAACATTGGAAAAATCACAAAACTATAAAATCCAAAATGAACACGTTCTCAATTCATTGATTTTCTTGAGACATAGTTCATCAGTTTCTTGGGAAATTGAGGACCTAATGCAAAAAAAACTGAACTGTGTTTCAGTTGAAAACAGCACGGTCTCGTTTGTTTTTTGACATCGTGTCTGATTGTCAGTGAATTCCAAATTGATCTCAGCGATAACTTAAGTGTGAGAATGTTTGACCAAATATGTCTTTTGTGTCACAAAAAAAGCAAGAGATTTGGGAAAAGATGCTTGATACAATACAGAGGATCTAACAGTTAATAGATTAATATTTAAAATCAAGCGACCAGCAAAAGCAATTTGAACAAAGCAATCAACAGTTCAAAGGTTTAAAAGCAACTTTTCAAATCTTACCATAAAATGAGCAAAACATATTATGAATGACTCAATAAAGGCCCTTAAATTATTTTAATTTAATTGTTTAAGTTAAAAGCGGCTATCGTTGCATTAATACGACGTGGGTGATTGAAAATGGTATTGTAATAGATAAAAATGTCAACACAGAAGGCACTTCCTGGCGTTTTTAAAAGATATACGATCACTAATTTATCGACCCTATAAATCATGTCCGTGGTAGATAAAAAGAGGCCGAACTATATTGCCCCATTGTTTAATTTTCAACGTGGGATGCATCTTTAAAATATGTCAGACTGGGTCTTTTTCTGACCATGTGAGAAATAAAACGGTTTTATTATCGGTTTTACATACGATGACATTTTCGTAAAGTAAAGATGTCCGTAACCATTATTGTTATTAACGTAATTAACCTGTGACGAAGTGTTATTAGCTTGAATAAACTTTCGCAATTTACGAGACGTTTTCATTGAACGGCTCCATTAAATTCATTCAAACTGAAGGAGAAAAACATCACACACATTCTCAATTTAAATGCCCTTTTAAAATTTCCAATAATCATCTCCTCCAAGTGTCTTTATACATACATACATTATTTTTTTACGAGTGGGTACCTTCCATTCTGTGTAATAATAATAATATTATAAAAAGTGTAAAGAGTTGAGGTTGAATCACACCTTGGTATTGTTATTAAATAAGAATAATAACATATTATATGTAAATGTAATCTATATACTCTGTTTGAAATGTGACATCCTAGAGTCTGTTTAAATTAACATTTGATTTAGGCGTCGACGCGGCTACATGGGCTGAACGAAAATCATTGTCTCTATGATAATCAGTACGGAGGGTTTATTATGTAATCTCTTGCGTTTTTATTCAGTAATTATGTTATTTAAAGTGGGGTGACTTTTGAAAATTCTTTTTAATGTACAAATGCCAAGAAATAGTTCATTAAAATTTATCTGATGGTGTTTGAAGGTGTAACCTTATCTATATCTATAACGCTCTACATTTATGTATTGAATTTATTTTTTATTGAAATAAAATTTTTGCTTAACCTTTCTAAATGTTATTGTTAAATATTTATATATACATTTCTTGTTTTACTATCGGTACATGTAATAAGTGGCTACTGGAAGTTTTTTTATTGCGGGAAGGAAACATAAAAGATAAGTAATAAAATCTGGCACAGGAACTGAGTGGGTTTGTTTATGTTCTAATATTGTATTTGTCCTTCCCAATAGTAAAGCTACTACAATAAACAATTGAATTTTCTTTAATCTAATGGCAATAAAAAACGAAAATTTATAAATATGAAACTTATATTTATTCAATATTTTTCCTGACATCATATGTTTGGAAGCTGCAGGAATTTTGTAAAGTATTTTGCGTTTTTAAATTTTTTTTTCTTTTGTTTTACGATTTCCTCTTTTTTACTAGCTAATGTGAGCCTTCAACAAAAATGCTGCTTGAAATTCTCGATGGTTTTAGGTACAGAGGAAAAGACTCCATGGCGAGTGAATTGGAATACAGTAAATAGGCACACTCTTCAACTGCCTTTTCGCTACAATTTTCTTAATTTTGAGGTGTCTACACGTTCTTGTGTACATATTAATCTTAATCAATTTCAAATACAGATAACCGGAACATAATGGATCTTCTGAAATTACACCATCTAAATTTATAAGTAAGAATTGAAATTTTATCATTTATTTTAACCAGAAGATGTAAAAATCTTCAAAATTAGAGTTTCTGGAAATTTAGTCACCATTTTGACTAAACCTACCACGTTAATTTACTCAACTTACAGGTAATAATAGAAAATCCATTTCATCCATTTCAATCAAGAGATCCAAAAATCTTCAAAATCAGAGTTTTTGAAAGTTTAGTCCCCACTTTGATCAATCAAATCTTGTCCATGATACTGAACTTACAAGTTTACCTGCATCAACCATTTCAACCAAAAGATCTGAAAATCTTCAAAAAAAGATAATTAAAGTTTCTGGAAGTTTAGATATCATTTCAACCAAAAGCTCGACTTTCCTAAAAGAAATTTTAAATCCCTTTGGAATATTGAATGGCCATAATTTTGCAATACTACCATTATAGTAAGTTTGATATTTTTATCTTTCTTTATCACATGCTTTTTAGAAATCGTGGATAAATTTTGTGAATTTCAGGTGTCCTTCTATGGAGCCTTAGAGTTTCTTTGAGACATTCAGGTATGTAATGTTTGGTATATACATTCTGTTACGCAAAAGAATTTTCTCTTAAGATTATTCTTGTGGAATACGGTGTTTTCAAGTAAAATTAAACTATTCCGAAACCTTCCAAACTCAAAATATAAAAATATATTTTTTAATATATAGGTATTGTTCGACTTTTTCAAATTGCATTTTTTGAAATTTTAATCAAATTGCATTCTTAGAAAAATTGATCAATGTGAAGTACGTCCCACCACATGTCTTACTCTCATACGGATTTGACTGCAAAATCTCGCAAAGTATTAAGCACCCTATGCTAACATACAGTGTGTCCCTATTTCGATGCTCACTATTGGAATCTCGGAAATTGTAAGAGATACGAAGTCGATTAAATTAAAAAAGTTTTGGCTATTTTGGAGATCAGTTTACTTATGCTTTCGTTTTTCAAAAAAGTCCACGGCTTGCTAGATATTTGCTAAAGCCGAAATTATCTTATTTTCTTTAAAGTGAAATATCTCAGGAACGAGCAAAGATAAAAAAGAACAGCAAAAAGGGTGTTTTAGAGAATTTACTCCAAAACACAAAAAAATTATTTTCGCAATTATCTTTTGTTTTATTTCGGCGGTGAAACGTAAATCCAATTTTTTATATGGAACGCCTACTTGATTTCCATATTACTAAACTGCACGTCTTAAATGCTTTTCAGTGATACATGGTTTGACATAGCTATTCTTTTGTTTTACCGAGTTATGAAGTGAAAATCGTGGAGTTTTATCAAAGAAATTCATTTGTTATCCAAAAATTGCTAAAACAAAATAAATACGCTTTTATGGGGCATTAAATGCTTAGCTGATGCTATCTGTAAATGCTTAGTAAATTATATTAAAATCGTCTTTTGTTTTGTTTTAGCAATTGTTACATAACAAATGTAATTTATCTGAGGAAAATCAATGATTTTCATATGTTTAAAGCCATGGCACACTAAGTGGGAAATGCTTTTTATTAAAAAAAAAATAAACTAATTTAGTTTTTAGCAAATATCTAGTAAGCCGTGAATTTTTTTGAAAAAACAAAAGCATAAGTAAACTGATCTCCAAAATAGCCAAAACTCTTCTAATTTAACCGACTTCGTATCTATTACAATTTCCGAGATCCCAATAGTGAGCATCGAAATAGGAACACACTGTATAGTAGTTCGGTTACACGAGAAATGTAATCTAAAAACAACCCTATTTAGTTAGTTAAATAGCAACGAGGATGGGATTCGAATTTATGAGATCAAGAAACCAAACAGGATTGAAATAGACATGACGATGATTACATACACTACTTGAACAAAATCTATATGACCGACAAAAATAATCTCATGAGTAATTCCAGTTGTAAAAAAAAGGAATACAATGCATCCTCGATAATCCGAACCTACGCTAATCAGAACATTCAAAACATAAAATCCCATTTTGTTATTTTGTCGAATGTATGTTTATTTTTTCAATATTTTTGTATTAAATAACCTGTAAGTATCATACTACGATAGATTCAGACTAATAAAGCAAAAGGAGTTTTCTTTAATTTTAACCTATTCTCAGTAATATGAATATTACAATTTAAAAATTGCAGTCCAAAAACAAATTTGGATTGTAGAAACTGTACTGCATTTAGTAATTATGATTTGCGGAAGATTAGTTATACCTAAATAGTTATAGAAATCAATTATACAAAAAACCAATTCTTTATTATAATCATTTACTTCTCCATAAAAGGAATTTATATAATAATTATTTCTGTAAATACAAATAGGTTTATTTAAAATATATTTAAATTAGCAGGATGTTTTGATGCTTACAATATTCCTAAGAAAGCATCTAATGAACTTAAGATTGAATGTTCATAAAATCTGATTGCATAATATAATTCTTAATTAAAACTTTCTAAAATCTTAAATTTGCAAATTTTTCTTAAAAAGATCAAACAGTTCATAAACATTCCTTCGAAGTTTTAAAATTTACATTAATTTTCATTGATCTACATGTACCACCCAGTTAGTGTCGCCAACAATTAGAATTAATTGGGAAAGTGTGTACCATTAGTAAGGAACGGTAATGACAAGATTATCCAGTGATACAAACATAATTAAGTGTCGTAGCTAACATTATCTACCTGTTTTAAATGTAACCGTTAAAAAGAGAAAAAAAACGAAAGAGAGAAATAACAAGCCTATTTTAAAAGCGTCGATGTTTTCGCTTTAATTGTTTTACTTTTGATTAAATAGTTTAGATATACTTTTGTTTATGTACTCCAGTGTTTTTCTATGTTGAAATTGTCAATACGCACGCAACGACGGAAACGTTTTTTACGTGTATATAATAATTTTTTTCTTAACTTGGCAACTTGTTTGTGTTTTATAAATAATTTAAATTGCTCTAGTTTCGTTCTATTTATTTTCACTTTTGTAGAAGTACAAGAAGATCCAACTTGTCAAGCAAATCGTCCGTGTTTGCTACACTTTCTATATAATTATGTATACAACGTCCGCGTTGACATTAACTACAACATGTCTCTCATTTTTTTACTTGCTTTACCTATTACCCGGAATTATGCATGCCATCAACTAGTATTTTATCATTTTAATTTAGGCGAAAGCAAGTCTTTTGTCATGCGGATATTTTTCAATTCTCGTTGTAAAACACAAAAAACTGGCATGTCGACAATTTCTTTTTTTTCTTTCTATTCTTTCTCCATCCATTGTTAGTCAAACCGCGACTACCAATTAGTTCCTTATACAAGGAATTATCGCGTAAGTTTAAAAAGACACAATTTCGGTAATATAAAATTTCAATTTATCGCTTTAATAACAGAAAAGAAACAGAGGAAAAAAACACGACACTTACTGATTTTTGACCTAAATATCTTGATTACAATGAGGGGAACAAAATTGTTAGTACATACTTTAGACAACACAATCAAAATAGACAATGGTACTGTGGAGAAGAGCGACATTTTTTCCCACGAAAACGTTAAGTAATTCATTTTTCATATTCTCGTACTCATTTTTTGCATATTAAAAGCGAAATTGAATCCACTTTATGTTAATCAGATAAGTATGGTAAAATTTATTAAAGGTCCTTTTCCTTCGAGATGACTCATTGTAAGAATTTGATACAAAAGAAATTGCAAGGGTGTTTTTGCCAGATGTAGAGGTCAAAAGAATTTTAGGCGGTAGACACATTATTTAGTGATTGTTCTACTTATTGAGTTACATTGCAGTTATTTGGTATAAAAAGTTATATTTATAATGGAGTTATGAAAATTGCTGCTTTATTAGAAAGTGTTTCAAGGGCAAATTAATGAGTTTCTCAAATATCTAATTGTTGCATTGTTCAATTGTATCAAACCAAATACTCAAAAATTAAGTAGTGCATCAAGGTTGAAATAGATGACAAAATTGCTTCATTCGCTTACTACAAATATTTTAGTATTGTCCAGTGAAATAAAAAAAAACAATCTAGAATTTATGCAATTTCGATTTTATCTTAAGATAAATAATAATATCATGATAGGTGTGACAAACTAAATTTGGCCACATAAACTTCGTTTTTTGCTTTCAAAAACGAATTATTCAAAGGACTTAAAAAAGCAGACTCGGAGCTTAAAAAAGAGAAACTTAGCATAAGAGCATAATAAACTGTACGAATTTATTAAAACACATAATTAAAAATATCCACCAAGACAAGACTGTTATCTGGAGATAAAAAACCAATGCGTATCATTTTCCAGAAATTTGAGCCTGCATTGTGAGAGTTGTGCATATTGAGATAATTTGGAAACCAAACACTTTGAGCGTAACCTAAAACTTTCCAAAATAATCTACCTGCGTCCAAAATTTTAAGTTACTGGAAGGAATCTGTTTTGTCCATCCTATAACTTTTCCAAGGTAATCTCATTTCAGAAATTGAGCAATTTTAAAACACGTAAGCAAAATATTTGATTTCATGAACTGCGAACCAATTTCCACTTTTGGTAAAGAAATTAGAGTCTTTGAAATTACTATTTAAAAATTAAAATCGTATGATATTAGTACAACAGTACTTCAAAATGTTAGGGAACAAGCTGAAGAAGATGTAGTAAGTTTGTCCCATCATTCTATAAAGTTAAATTATGGAGCAAGGAGTTTAGGTAGAAATGACCCTCACACTAGGAAAAAAACAGCGTGCGAGAAAGTCAAGGATTTAATTGTATTGCACAGACAAATAAAATTTTTTCGAATAGCTGAACTAGTGAATATTTGAAAAATAATATGCAAAAAGTTGGACATGGTTAAGGTTAGTGCTCCGTGATGGTTTGGTGATCAGAGATGGAACTGGAGTGTATCACAGAGATCTAAAATGGAAACTACTGTGCTGGTACACATTTCTGGAAAAGCACAGGTTGCCATTGGACATTGTGGAATTCAGTAGCTGACCTAACCTAGTTTTCTCAAATGATTTTCTGTTCCTTAGTGAGTCAAAAAAGTCATGAAGGCAGTTTGAAAATCAATCAAAAGAATCGTTATTTCAATGTGGTTAAAGTCGCTTCAGGAAATCTGGATGACGCGTATCGAACTGTCAAGGGACTATAGTAAGAAATATTTTTTTTGTTAACTCGTTTCTTTCCTACCTATTTAGATAAATTATTTATTGAATGTCCCGTGATCAAGATAAATGGGTACAAAAATCAGTCTCTATTAGCATCAGTCTAAAACGTTATTTGGCTAGTTTGGTCATACAGCACCTAATTATCCAATCTTGAAATAGAACACTTATATTATTATTGAACGAAGAATACCAATGAACAAAGTAAGTTAATTCTATGTAGCCTATGGAAGCCAAAAATCATGTGATTGCTAACATCTTTTTTATCTGTTAGTTATCCTTATCACTAGAACTTTAAAAGTTATTTACTTATATTAGATTTGCTTTGAATTGCTCGTTACTTCAGGAAATTTTACAACTAAATTAGAAGAAAAAAGCGAAAACAAAAATGAACAAACAGCACAAAGGAAAAATTTACTTCTAATGCAGTCTATTCGGCATTTATTAAAAGTAGAAAAAAATTGCAAAAACCGCAAGAATCCTCAACGAAAGGCAAATTCAAAACTAATATTGAAATATTTCTGCCTAAAACGCGTAACGCTATTTTTTGTGTAAAAACATAGTAATCTCGTCGAATGCGTAAGATTTAACAGAGTAAAAACCTCAATCATACATGGAGATCGTTAAAGAAACCCATTTTCAGTGTGTCACAAAATGAGTACAAGGAATAAACCTTCCTAGAACGTGTAAAAATAACGTTACGTATTTTCGTAAATTCCCTAATATATTCAACCATAATCTCCATGAGTAACTTTTCCTGATACTTGTTTTTAGCTTATTTTTTTATTGTCTTGCTTGAAAAATTTAATTGCGTTATGCATTGATGAATTTAATTACTAATCTTGTTTGACCTTTTTGTAGATAAAATGCAGTACCTTGATCAAGTGTTAGTTGATTCTAATTTCTATTTGCAGCACTTCCTGATACTAATCTTTGTTTTATCCGCTTTCTTCAGCGTTATCAAATTAGTAATTCACGAGTAAAAAATAATCAAATTAAACCAGTATGGCGACGTATAGAATAAAAATCGAGCAAGTATAGTGGTATGATATGTTAAAAAAAGCAATAACAATAAACTATAAAAAATCAAATAGGAAAGATAGAGCTTCAAGGTCAAATTAAGGAAGACGATTGAAAGATATACTGTAATTAGTCAAGTATGAAAGACGATAAAGTTTAAGTATTGAGAGTAAATTTTCTACACATGATGTTAACACACTTCATTAACTTTAATTTCATTTGTTATAATAATTCGTCGTAGTTTGAAACATCTTGGCAACTAATATCATTATAATGCATATGTTCTTGTGACCTACTATCCTTGATTGTATTAAAATACAAACTTGATGAATTTCTAAAAAGAATTAAATAAATACTTGAATTTAAATAGATTAGCGGGTTCTTGCTTACTACAAAACAATTCAAAAGGGAAATACCACGAAATCCTCAACTTATGGAGCAATCGGTGTAACAACAAACTATTCATCAACGGTCATTACAGAGTCGCGTTCCCGTCATTGTTGTATAATGCAATGTTAGTTTAACAATGCAGCTAACGAGTCTCGCTACACTTACACTCATTAAAAAAAAAGAACTTTTTAGACCAAGGTTGACGCGCCCACGAAACCTTAAGGTCAAACGCATATAAATTAAAAATATAAAAAAGATCTTGCATTAGAAGCAATTTCTCTAAATTTGTCCGTAGAGAAAATCATTTTTCAGATTGAATGTTATTGCTGTGATGTGTACATAGTGCAGTTAAAACAGATGGGGGCGATAAGGGTAGCGCTATCACGCTCGGCACGCGCCAATCTCTAATTATCGGTAAGTGACGTCACGGGTTAGAGGTCGCACGTGATCGACTTAATGAGCTGCAAACCACGCAAAGTTATACGATTCTTGTACTCTCCTCATCTAGTTGGTTTAAATTGATGGGGGAAGGGGGGAGGACATTATCTTGCTTAATAATATTGCAGTTGCAACAACAGGTTGCAGAGGTGACACTCCTGCCCTAATTATAAAATCTGCTTACAAGATAGTTAAAAGTAGGTTGGCATTTGATTATAAAGTTAGATAAAAACAGAATGAGTTTAATAATTAACAATTCTTGTTAGTAAAGGAATAATGAACTTTAAGAAACTGTAAGAAGATATTTTTAGAAAATGAAGAATTTTTAATCGTGACATAATTAGATTGGAATTCTGGAGTATTTGTCATTCAGCTGTTTTATAAAAATGGATTAATCAGTCAATTAATTTGCAAGGAAATTTAGTGCAACCGGGAAATAAGAATTAATATGTTATAAAATCATCTGTTTGACATCGATTTTAATTTTTATGTGGCTTATAAACAATTCTCAATTGGCTTCGTAGCCTCACATTATATACATGTTGTAATAATTTCAACATAAATTTAAGGAAGAAAATTAAACATTATGAACAGCTAAATTTAAAGATCTTATGTCTTTCGGCAAACCATGTAGGGGAAATCTGTCTTTTCAAGTTTGATAAGGCCAACTACCTCTTGGCATACGCATAAGGCTATTAAGTATGAGCAGGCTACTGGTAGTAAATGGTATAGTACATGGTTATAATTCTGTAGGGCTCGTAATGCATTATTATTGCTATTTTGCTGTTTTCTTGACATTTACTGAGAATTCTAAGATAAAATCTGTCAAAACAAAGCTTAGTGAAACAACAACTGAAACGAAACCAGACATAATATAATATGGGTAATCCTTGTTTTGTAGTATTTCTCTTCCTTAAGAGTGCTATTCGAAAAGGTTTGTTCTCTCGTGTTCTCGTTTAGTGTTTAGTTGCAAGATTTGTGAAGTTGTGAAACAGATTAGCATTTTGAGCCGATCATGTTAGAACTAGCTACGCCAAAGAAGGTTTACCCTGCTGGAACAAATCTTACTAAAGATAGCAGACTCAGTATCGGCGCTGTATGAAATGATTTAGGCACTATATTTGTAATTTAGAAGAGTGCAGTTATGCTGATTGTATTAATGTTTGTTTTTGGTTTTTAAATGACTTAATAGCCTTTATAACTCTTAGGATAGTAATGATCATTTGTGCGATAGTACATAACATGTCCAGAGTTTGAGAGATTGGAACCTTTCTGGCTTATGTCTTCTACCTAATATAACCTTTCGTCCACATACTTCAGTTGCATATTGTACCTCTTCTTAAAGAACAATAACTTGGATGAACCAATTTTTATCTTCTATGCTACACTATTGGTCCTCGTAGAACCTTAAAACAAAAAGCTACCACCAGCGCTATAAAGCATGCCATTTTTATGAAATATTAAATAAAAACAATAATTTCCAGAGTAAATAAAAGGAAAACCACGGCATGGTACAATACGAATATACTAAAACAACATTGAGTTATACCAAAAATAGGTTGTGGTTTCTAGATGTTTACTAAAGTCCAAAATCTAGTAACAAGTTGAATACTGCATTGCATAATATTTATCTATAGCCTTTATGGTTATGGAATGGACATGCTATTTTTAAAATATTATAAAGAGATTTTTCTCAAACTTTTGGTTAGTTAGCAAAGAAGATTTTTTCTGTACATCAAACAATGTAATTTCGTGATAATATGGCTAAATTCTAGTTTTGGCCTCAAGGAAGGTTGAATCTGGTTTAGCAACAATTTCTAGATTTGCTAATACAGATCCATGTTTTGAGATATTTAGTTAAGAGTTGAGATTGCCTAATTTTTGGTATTTGGGCTATATCAGTGTGACTATGCAGCTACGTTTGGAAATAGTCTATGCCAAAAGAAAAGCTGTACGAATTATGTAATGGCATTTCTGTCACATTCTATTCTATAATCGAGTTTTATTGGTGTTTGAAATTACTTTCTTTCGATTTGATCAGAGATAATATGATTAAAGAAGACTGAAGAAGAATTAATGGAGCAAAATATCTGAATATTTTGATGAAGCACGAAATTGATTTATAGGAAAGTTTATAACTAAATCACTAAATAATATCGTATTACTTTCTAACATGGAAATCATTGAGTGCAAAAATGAACTTTCCTTGGTATTGAAAAAAATGATATCATTATTATCAAGGTTGATTCTTTCAGAATTCCAGCGTAAATAAATATTGAAGTACTAAACAAACAGTATAGGTAAGCATAGTGATGGTTTCTGTTTTTTATTCTGAACTTTACAGTTTGCCTTGTAAGTCTAGAAAAAGTAGCTAAGACTTTTTGAAGGCGTTTTGCTTTATGATACCTTCTTTAGGAAACTACTTGACAAGTTTCTAAAGTTGTAACTAACAGTAAGACTTGGTTTCAATAAAACGCGTATATCATAATTCATAACAATGGGCCAATAGACGTGCCTGTAAAAGCCATAGGTCAACTAAAATATTTTATTTACGTTTTCTGTTCCTTTTAAGAAGTTTACTGCGTTTTAACCTAAAATAAGATATTGTTCTACAATCACAATAAAAATAAATATTAGATTTGTTTACAACCCATCAAACACGTCAAAATTAATATGAATCTTACGCTTATTGAATTATATTGCCTTATATTTGACCGCAGCTTCAATGAAATTATCTTTCCAATTTGAATTAATAGAATCTTTTCTCTACTTTCTCTACCAATATAAACACAAACAAAAGGATACAAACTAAATAAGTCTACTCAATTTATTACCTCAAGCCCACGTGCGTATTAAGCTTAAAACGCCTCTGATTGCAAAGGAATGTCTATTAACTTACACAAATGAAGAGATAAAATTATTTTAGCTTGTGTAAAAGCTCTTCAGGTGAATGTTCTATAGGGTTTCTACCTTAAATTCTCATATTCTTCACTTGATCCAAAAAAACTTTTAGTGGTAATGAGAATTAATAGATTCAGTTAGCATTGTTTTCTAACTTAGCATTGAAATCTCCTGAGAAATTATTAATTTTTACAGTAATTCAGCTTAAAACAAAGATTCTTAGTGGGGATATTCTAAGTAACCTAACAAAATCTATCAAAATAAACAAAATAAAAACATTCTCACGTTTTCAAATCGAGAGATTTCAATGCATGTGTGTAACAGAATCCTCTTCAACAAGCATCTATCGATTTATCAAGATTTGTTTTTAGGTAATCTTAGATACAGGTCATTGTAATGTAAAAATTCTTTAAATTTATCAATAATTCTTGTTGCAAAAATTCTACTGACATCGATAAATTTATCTTTTTGTTTACGTCTCGTTCTTGAATATTATGACAAATAATGTAAAACGGACATGTATGCAAAATAAAAGTAAAATTTACATGAATAAAGGATTATTTCTCATAGAGAAATAGAGACGTTACAACATCATCGTTCAGGATTTTAGAATGAAGACAATACCGTTTCCACAGCGTGTCTTTTTGATCAGATAATCCATTGAATAAACGAGCAATATATATGAATTTTCAACTGTTGCGTTTTCGTGACGGCCATTTGTCGTTGTTGTTTTGGATTGTACCACCTTACAGGATCTTTCTTTTGTTAGTATTATTACAAGTTGCAATATAATATAATTGATTTAATGTTACATTTCAGGATATAATTAATTCAGTTTACCTAAGAAACAATTGAAAAAATAAACAAAGCAATTCTAAACGATTTGTCATTCGCATAAAAATGCTAAAAAGTGATTGTACCATTACCTTTTGGAGAAGCTTTCAGTGATCAAGATATTCGTCATTATTCGATGATGCATGACTATTCTATCAAAAGCATTAGAATTTTTGCGGTCTATTCTTTACTAGTTGCCTTGTCTCGCATCCTATATTTTACAGAGGTGATCATGCGTGTAAGGTTTTCTAATTGTTTTTTATGATTGTTTCAAACACGAAGAAAACGAAACGATAAAATTTAAACAACACCCAAAAATCTATCGTGCCAGAGGAAAAGTGAAATCTTTAAAGCGGCTGCCTCAGATTTCGACAGGACAAAAGCGATTAAAACAACATTAATTGGATTTTAAACGACGATATCTACTATTTAAAATAGTTCATCCAGTTCTCTCTTCGCAATTTTTGCGTAATCATTTCGTTTAAAAATATTTCATCCGTCAGGTTTAATAAATATCCTTAAATTTATTGCTAAATACAATTGATTTTCGATCGATAATTAATTTACATCGCTTACTTTTAAAACCTAATTGTTTGTTGCAAAATACTACAAACAATTGTCGAAATTGTTTTTTTTACTTTTATATTTCAAAAGAAAGTAATTCGAAAAGGTTTCGAAGATATTAAAAAAATGTCGTTAATGTGAACGAGGAAAAAAATGAAAAAGGACATCGGCAAGTTATAAATTTCTTATGTTCACACGGTTAAGTGATGTGCTCATTATAAAATAATTTTAATTATTGGTTTTCACACGGGCAAACTAGTAGCTCATCTTTGTTGATATGCTTATAAATAAACCCGTACTACGATGGAATGTTGTGTTGTCATTAATGCGTGTGACTCACGAATACTATCGAAAATGTTTATTATGTATACTAACCTTAAACTAGTATTTGGTGGCTGTTATAACAACAAAATCCAGATGCTTCTTACACGAGCCTTATCAATATCAACTTAGTTAAAACAAATGACAGTCCACAAGAGATTTATAGTTAATTAGTTAAAATTTAAGATATTTCCCATCGGCTTCCGCATGTATCCAGTTCCACTTTATTTACATGTCCAAGAAGTTCAAAACTTGTTTGGTTTCTTTTGAAAAACCTGTCAACTAATTGGATCAGTTCGTTTTCACTTCGTTATTTATTTTTATTGCGATTCACGAACGTATCAAGCCGCATCTGCCCATCATTGTAAATGATTTCGAAAAGGTATCTTAGTAATCTTTCTTTTCTTTTTACTGTGGAGATTATAAAATTAATTTCTCTTTTGTTAAAAAAGAAATTTTTGGCGCGATTATAATTAATTTATGATTAATTAATATATCTTAAACACGATAATACTAGAAATGGTAGTTGCAGGAGTGTAATCAAACGAAATGGTTCGAGAATTCCAATTACGGTTAGATAAGAAGGTTGTGTATGTATATCTTGGGTCACGAATCGTTAAATTGCGCACCACGCCTTCTTCTTCTTCTCTTTAAGAACACCTGCGGATGTATCTTCGAATGTTTCACTTTTTAGATTTGACGATCGCGAAAAATAACTTTTCGAAACACTCCGAAACAAACTCCCTTTTCTCCAGCGATGAGGTCTTGGAAATTTTTATTACGAGAATCAAGAGTTCAATGCAAGTGAACTTTTACACAATACCTGCCTGTCCTGTGTATTTGTGTGTTTTGTATGCACTTGCCACTTAATAATTTCATGTACTCATTTCGACTGTCAAAAGTGAAACTGCAGTTTTAAAAATTTATTAAGAGATTAATTAGTTGTTCGTTTTCACTTTTTACACTTTTTCTTCTTCCTTATTTGTTTATCTAAACTGTCCCATCGTTGTTTATGTTCACACGCGTTTTGTGATTTTAATGACACCATGGCACACGAACCTTGCATGATTTTATATCTTCAGACTTTAACCTCATCTTAAATCTATTTAACACTATGATGTTTCATAAACAATTAATTTTTTTCAAATTAAATTGTGTCTTCTCGACTCTTAAGATCCTTGATTAAAGTTCTTTCATTCAACAGTTGTTGCAAAAAATTGTCTATTAATGAATTAATTGGGAGATCGAGATGCTGGTGGAAGACACGTGCGAGGCGAACGCGGGTCACGTGACCGTGCAATCCGGGCAGCGTTCGACAGAGCACTGGGCCGCTCGCGATATCTTGCAGGCTTATACTGAAGAGTGCTCCAGTTCTGCCGTTTCGAGATCGAAAGTGGTCGCGGATGGGCCTCACTTGATACCATTTAGGTTTTGTTACGCGCTGGTCACCGTCGCTGCCGCGATTGTCCTCTCTCATACAAGTCAAGTACTATGGTAGTTCCTGCTTCAACGACCGTGGACAACACTTGACTGTTTATCGGAACTGTAATTATGTAGGATTTGTTTTTGCTCTAGTTTGATCCTGTTCGTTTATTAAGAGATGACGAATAGGATGTTGTAATGACAAAAATATGTCGGGATTTTTTTGACTTCAAGGGAAAATACGAAAAGGAAATCTTGAAAATCCGTCTATAAAAAAATTCAGTGAAACTAATTAATAATGCAATTAATTTGTAAATTATAATGGAAGAAGACCACGGATAACTTGATCATTTCAATGTGGTAAAACTCGTCAAACGGGAACTACCATAATGATCTCAATAAAAATTGTCACCCACATGCAAAGAGAGTTGAGAGCTCGTTGTACTTTTGCAGAAACTCGATATAACCATAAACCTATAACAATCGATCGCGCATACTTACTCTTTGTTATTCACAATTACGTAAAACAGGCACTTCGAGAAAATTTGCGTGTTTCCGTCCATTAGTTGTTTTTAGAAAAAAACGTATTACATGTCTTTTGCAACAAAACTAGATTATGTTAGTTTATAGTCAAACGTAGTTATCGGGAATCGAGCACGAATGATAGTAAAAGTGACCACACCCTGATTTGTTGATGCTGCTGGTTTGTTGGTTACTCTCAGTTAAGAGTTTTACTCGTAACATGTCTTATTATATTTTTTGTAGGTCTATAGAAAATAATAGTAATCATATTTTAATTTAGTGAAGAAAAAAAGATTGACAGAAAGCGAATGTGTGGTTTAAACATGACAGGCACAAATTTAATTTATAACGACTTACAACAGTAGTCGATTTATAGCAGTAACGGTAAAATGCGGAAATGTATTAATTGTTTTTAATGTTCTAAATATTTTCGACAATTAAAATCTGATTTCAAACAACAAACATTACAATTAGTGTGTGTGTTTTGTCGAATGTCATTAATCATGTTTGAAGCTGTCAGATGTAAAAATTCTATCTTCGTTTAAAACCAACGTTTTTTATGTATCTTCGAAACAAATGTCAGAAAGATATGAAATGTTAACGCATTTTGTAGACTAACTTAATCCAGTACAAAATTTCTAATGATTTAATTAAAGACTTTCTACTGTTTCTAAAAAGCAAGCATATTCTGTAACTTCCTTATGTAATCATATACGCACAGTGTAATTTTTCGGATTGACAAGACAACTATTAACTTGTATTAAAAGAAGCTTTAATCTTAGTCAGCTGTGCCTCCATGAAGACGAAAGTCAAGGATGAGCAAACCTGGGTCCGCGCCGGTGTCGAATTGGTCCGTATTAAAGAAGAAACATGCTTGCATATTTTACAACTCAAACGTTAAATTGTTTGGTTAAATCATTGATCGGAAATCAAAAGTTAGTTTTTGCTGACAAAATCTTTATACGAGCCAATTCGGCATCCAAAAGCCAAGTTTGTCCACCACTGCTGTAAGTATACTGACTTGTCAAGGAATGAAAAGTGTGTAAGTGCACCGAATTGCTGCTAGGTATTGGTCTTTCGCATGTTGTTACAGTAGCAGAAATCAGTTGTTGAAAGTTATAATTGTGGACATAACTTCTTACACTGACTACGAATCTGTCTAGGCAGTGTAGTGGTAATAAAATCTGTCACAGATACACTTTGCATGGTGTAAATGGCACCAAAAATGTAAACGGACATGACCTCAGTATTCGGTTCCCAAATCAAAAATACAGTACAATACCAACTAGCATATCTGTGTCTATGAGTATTATCAGAAAGTGAACAACGAGCAAATACCTCTTCATAGAAGAAATAGAGCAACATAACAAAACTAAATTCAGATAAGCATGAGTATTAGGGTGGTCCATCAAAAACAGTAGATCTTTTGATAGTAATGCAACAAACAGTAACTCTTATTCGCTAATGTATAAACTATTATGAAACAATATTTTTCGCAATCTTCCGGCAAGAAATAAATAAAGAATTCTCGGCATGCAGCTTCAACTTCTTTAACTCTTGTAAAAATAGGCTTGGACTATAAATTGGATGAAAAATGAGCTCCATATTCAATTCCCTAATTCCTTATCGAGCTTCGATGGCAGCTGATTGCAAACCTCAACTCGTCTTTCACTCATTCCTGGTGTTAATTAACGAGAAACTTTTCTACAGTTGAACGTAAATGGCGTCGTACAGTATCTTTGTAATAGCCAAGTTTGATTCCCTTCAACTGTGTCCCTCAGCTCATTGTTATTAAGCACGTAAAGCTGACACCTGACTCCTTAAATTTTTTTGAACCAACGTTATGCCGTGCTAATGTTCACCTTTAGTAAGCTAACCAATCATTCATTGGTGGCAGACCAAGTAGCGTTAGGTTCGTAATTTCGATTGTTATTACGATGTCTTCGTTTTATTTTTATCTTAAATGGTGACAGATTGTCCTCTTTTAGTGTAGTAATGACTATTAGGACTACAACTACAACAACACTGTTGCTACTAACGCTGGTACTTCACTTGCCATTGTCAAATGAATCCTGATTAATTCTTTGTTATTGATTATTGTTTGCCTTCAAGTGCCCGCTTCTGAAGAAATCAAAACGGCCCTAAATTAATGCAAGCAATGGAAGTATTAAATAACATTAGTATTTAGTTAGATCCGAGTTTTAAATTTAACTCGAAATATTTTTTGATAAACCGTTTTTTTTTTCAGATATAAAATATGGCCCTTAGTTGTACAAGCGGCTGTGGATCCGATGAATGCAAGTATTATGCATACGCGTATAACAAAAAAAGACCAACCAACCTTCTTTCTCTTCAACTAGCGTCTTAATCAGTAGCGTCCGTTGAATCCATAACCATTTTCTCCAGTTGCAGCTTCCATACTGTTAGCCTATTCTAAATGTAAGTATCAACATTCTGTCTAAACATTAAATTATTACTAATCAGCCCAATTAATTACTCAAATGTAATGTACAAAAGCTGTTTGATTCTATTTGTGTTGCTAGCTGTGACAGGATAAATACAGTTGCCAGGATAAATTCTCTTCCAATCGAAACCAGTAGAATTGTAAAGAAGTAGCTTTCCTCTGCTATATACTGCCCTACAAAGTAAAAAGGACCTAACTCTAAAAATCGCAGTTTTGAAATATCAAGTAAAACTTGTTTGGTTTTCTTTATATTTGTATAGAATATGGCATTTTAAGAATTGGCCTGTATCACTTATTTTCAAGAGCTTTGGTGCTTGGCAATCAAATAGATTTCAGTACAAATAATCCAGTGATACTCTAACTCAGTTTTATTTATTTTTTGGGTTAGGACTTTAGCTTTGCAGAGCAGCACAGGCAAAAAAAACAAACAATAGTACAAAACCATCCAGAGAAAAAAGAACGGATAGTAGACTATATACCATCATCGTTCTATTAGACAGCGAGTCAGCACTCCCAACCATTACTGCCTCCGTGGAACAACAACTACATTGAATTTCCAACTGAAGATTACTCTTAAAGGGACCATCCATTCTAAGGTGATCTTACTGTCTAATCTGATAGACACATTCTCAGGGCTACCTATATGGTATTTTTATGATAAGCTGACAGAGACGTTCCTACAATGCCAAGAGTAGTATTAATTTGGATTTGCAAATTTTAGTACAAACAGAGTATTGTAACCTTTAAATAAGATAAGTGGTTTAGCTAGGTGTTCCGCCTTGCCAAGCCAAGAAATAAAACATTAGTTCACGATAGTTACACAATAATATCATTTTTGATTAACAGCTAAGATTGAAATGCTGATGAAACAGAAGAACTAGTCACCTGATCAAAACTAAGAAAACTCGTAAAAGTATCATGTTAGAATGTGCCCATGTTAGGTTCTTCTTTTCTATCAAGTTTTTGTTAATTTATATTCATGTTGAAAGAGCACTGATTAACTCGCGTGATAATATGAACAAATTTTCCGTAATCAACTCAACTGAAAGTTTCGAGCATTTCTACATAGTTTTTCAATTTTTCATTCGCTTTTTTTGCTAACGCCCCGTGGCTTTTCTTATGGTTTTGCTTACCTTAATAAACGTTTTTGGACGCTGGACGTTGTTCTTCCAAAATCAATCTCTTGGTTTGATCTGTTCTTCTACAAAAAAACTGATACTTATGAACTACTACTTATTTAAATAATGCAAATGTGAGTTTCTGCGATTGCTATTTATATGTCTTTCGATATAATCGTGAGTATTTATAGACAAAGCAGTGACGACACCAAGGAGCTTTTGCTTTCTCAAGACAGGCAAATATAACTGTTTAAGGAAATTCGAAGAATAACTTGATTACTTGGCCCGGCTTTAGACAAAAGTTCGAACTGTTGGTCACCTGTGCAAAATATTCTGGAGCAAAGCTTTAAAGTACTTTAAAGTTGTAGGGAAGTACTGTATTAGACGATTAAGGAAATCTATAATACTGACGTAACGATTGGTTATCAAAAATCCATACCAGGGCAAGAAGCAAAAATTAAAAAAAAATGAAATTGTTTGATGCAGTGGAAATTATTAGTGAGGTTAGAAATGACGTTGTCTGAATATCTGAAACCGCAGAATCGACAACGTAAGAATAAACATCAAGGATAATTAATGACTGAGTTGGGATGACCAAGACAAGAATACTACGTTAACATTATTGTGATAGTTTGATTTAACTATAAATTCCAAGATTATAGCAATACTCTCAATAAATGTTTGAATTCCCACTGAATCAAAATTATCAAATTTCACAGAGACGTCCCAACTTTTACTTTACGTTACACTTATGGTTCTCAGTTAAATTGATTTTTGAAAAATTAAAAATAATGGAGCTAACAAGAATAAATCAATGATATATTCTTAACCTTGTTCTAGAACTCAGCTGAGATCAAATTGAGATGAGTGTTAAGTAATTTTTCAAAACTAATTATATGTATTGGATCATAAATCGAAAGGTCAATTTGTATAAAGTGTCGATGAAGCTGCAGTTTGTCTATTAAAATAAATTTACAAAAGGAAAAACCACCCGCTGATCGGTAACAACAGTGAAATAGTAGCCGTATACAACTAACACCACTCCCACCTAAATGGTAAAGCATAAAACCGCTCCCTGAACTTCCGAACCAAAGGCTGCACCTTCTCTCTCTCGATTTTTACCATCTTCATTCAACTAGTCGTATTATTAAAACGAGTATGAAGGACTCCGACAAAAGGTGTTATCTAATCTGGATGTTTATAATTACTGAGAACGAAAATTATTATTAATGAAAGGTTACTATACGGGAGTTCCAACAGAAATTAAAATTCTCGGATGTTATGGAATTTAGCGTGTATATATAGATGGAGTGAAGGAAAACGACCCAGGTTTATAATTATTACTTCTGATGTTTTCCAGTCGCTGAAGGCGATGTTGTTAAGTAATAGAAATCATTTCGCCCAAGATCGTTTGTAAAATTAAATATTAAGAACACACTTCTCATGAATTATTCATAATTTCCCGAAAGAAACGAATGCATTTTTCTACTCCTAATAATTACTGTAATTAATAACACCTTGTCAATCTATTTAAAACAAGAAATTTTAGTAACAAGACAGAAGATTTCGCATAAACAGAGCAAAGACCTTTCGGAAATGATACAAATGAAAACATTCTTTAACATCTTTTTTCTTTTATATTAAGTTAGAATTTCTTATTATATTTACATAAAAGTATACACACACATTAATTAGATGAGCCTTATAATTGCCCTACCATGATTTAAAATAATTTATGCCTCCCACACGCATAGAGTTTAGCGAATACAAGGCACTAGGGGGGCCCCCTTCCCGGAGTTCACCGCCACTCCGGAGCCCACTAGACCAATCCTAGCCATCGCTCACTTTTAGATCATATGGAAAGGAAAGTCACTCAACGCACGTCGATATAGTTGGATCTAATCTGTCTGATAACACACAATAATCTCATTCACACTCCCGAAATTAAAAACTACAACATTTAAATCTTAGAATGTAACTACATGAAGAATGCCGCTACCATTTAATTTTTTCAAACTTTAAATTATATAATAACTAGAGCAAGTAGGCTTAGAAATAATTAGGGCATGTCAATCGATAAAATCAATACACATTTCACTTACGGATTTCTTTTTTGTACATAGCAGGACAAGTTTTATTATTGCGCATTACTTTCATCTAATCAACCAGCTTCAATTGCAGAACGGCAAAAAACAGTATCATCTAAATCTAAAACAAAGACGGCGTATCAATGTCTCCTTTCTTAAACACAAATAGCGCGAATAAAGTCTGGAATTAATTGTGGCATTTCGTTATAAAGACAGTTAACATTAATTTTTCCTTTAAGTTTTATCTATTTGCAATTGCAATTCTTCACAATTGCCACTAGAACTGACCAACTGGAAAACGTCTTTCGATTAAAAATCTATAATAAATCAATGCAAAACCTTGAAGCATCTATTGTAACCGGCAGCGCCGTAATCGGATTACAAGCTAAAGGATCGAGGTCGGAGGAGCGGTGCACGCCCAACTTCACTTTATAGCTTTGAAGGATGAGCAAAGATCCAGATATCCTCCAACAAAGTCACTCTCAATGAGAACGCTTTTTTTTATTGATTGATTGATTTGTGAGTTTTAATTTCTTGAAATACACAATAAAATTCTTTAAAATGTTAAGACCTTTTAAGAAGCACATAAAAAACAGGTAATTTATATAACAATTAAAAAAAACTAGAAAATAGTAAACAAAGGTATAAAACTAATCTATCAACTTTTGAAAGTAAAAACAATTCATTTTTGCATTAATTATTCAACTACAAAAAAAACTTAATTTTTCTTTAGCTTCGTTACCGAAATCTAGCCTTCATATTTCATGGTAAATGTGATGCTGAACATTTAATACAAACAAAAAATAATTTCTACTACTGACATCAGCAAGAAAAAAGTCTTATCTCATTATCTTATTGGTAAACACAACTGATTAAACTTTGAGAACTTCCGATCAAGCGGTAAGAAATAGAGCAGGACTAAACTTGACTCTTGTGACACCACAGTAAACACGATATAATCTTAACCCTGATCTGAGTAATTTGTCAAGTAACTACATCAAAAATTGCAAATTAAGTTCCTAATTGATTTGCTCAAGGCAAATTTAAAAATGAGCCATGCATTTTCTCAGGTTGATAATAAATGGAAGCGACATAGCATGACAGTTCAGCAAGTTATTTAAATTGGCATATGGATGTCTACTGTTACAGAAATAATTCAAAGAACTCTTGGAAAGCATATCTCAATCTATTAAGAGATAATCATTATTAAATGGGCCCTTGGCCAAATGTCAAATATTTCTACTGCATAGGTTATTTTTCCAACAGAATACCTTTAATAGCAATTAAGTACATAATAGACTTCTGAATCGTTTTGTTAAAAGTTAAATAGTTGTAGTTTACAAACAAAGAAAAAGCGTTTATTGGCACAATACACTTATGGTAGTATAGAGATACCCTTTCTCGTCTTATTGTTCTTCCGTGCACTACATACCATACAAACACTTTAGCAGTTACAAAAGTTATTTATTTTCTTCATTGTTACTCCATGTCAATAAATACTTAGAAATTTTGAAGTTAGATACAAAGAACACGTGCAAACACAAATACCCAGAAAAGTCTAATTATGACAAACACCTATCAGAACACAATCATTCTATTACCATAAACAACCACATGGCATTTTCACATTTTTGCAACAATAAACACAAATTAAATGTTTTGAAAGCTGTCGAGATTTACAAACACAAACGCCAAGTACCTTTAATGAATGGGCAGATTGACCTAATCAAATCGCCGTTGCTACAAGTGTTGGATAAGAGTGAAAGTCAATTTTGGTTGAACTTGAGACCAAGTCAGCTGTTTACTCTGACAACTTGTTTATTTATAATTTTCAGGCTACCTGGCTGTCATTTCGCCAA
>VTPC01006503.1:0-12732 GCA_011009095.1 Ignelater luminosus | reverse complement strand
ATCATGACGTAAAGTAGTGCGTTGGTTGATTTGAATATTATAATATAATATTGTACTTGATAGGAACTTAACAACAACATGTTTGTTTTGCTATAATTTGCAAATCCAAAGTAAACTTTTCTAGAGAAAAGAGAAATCTATAGTAAGTAGATGCGTAAGATTAATATCTAACGTACAGATTCACCCGCAAAGGTAGTATCGCAATCTCAATTATTAATAAAGGCTCATTAATAAAGCTTTTAATTTCTATTGATATATAATTATTCTTATGTTTTTGCAAGATTTTCCATTTTTATGTAGCAGAAGTATTCATAATTAAAGTCAATTTTATTTCTATTTACGTATGGATAATTTGGACCTTAGTTTTGTGAACAACTGTACGTTTATATAAAAATAAAACGTTGTAACAAATCTAACCAAATTTCTTTTTTCTGGATGTTAATTATAACTATTCATAAAAATGCAAAAAACCTAATTATAACAAGTAGAGCTAGATTAAAAGCAGAAAAATACTTATTAGTGCTTTTTCACCTGAAAAAGTTTGCTGCATATAAATTATATCAGCGTAAGTGGTACTTTCAAGAATGAAAATATATTATAGAGGCATACTATATTTAAAAATAAATTTTAAACTAGCATAGCTCGCATTTCATATTCCACATGTTACAATTAAAAAGTATAAATTAAGCTCGCGTGCTCGAAGCCTATCAGACAGTATAAATGCAACTGCACAAAACTTGCATGTTCACTTATAAATTTAAATGAGATAATTTTAGATTATGATGGTTGAAAAAGGTGTCTGCTTGTAGCAATCATAATATAATTAATGGAAAAGTAAATTATGCCGATTTAATCTTCTTTTAACACCGGATAAAGTAGTCATAAATATTATTTTCTTTTACCGTGGTGGAAATATAGCAAATGTATTTCTATAAGTTAGTTTTCAAAACAGCTAGAAATACATTTTGTGAAACCAGTTTCTTGATACGTTTCTGTTAGAGACGTCCAAAGTTATTTGGAAAAATTAGATGTCAGTAGCAGAAGATTTTTTTGATACTTAACCTTCGTGAAGGTTTATTTTAGAAACGGGAGAAAATATTAGAAATACCCTGAGATTATAATAATTATTTAGAAACAATATGAAATTGAAGCAAAAAATGAAATACCAGTAAATTGGTTTTCATAAAATTATAATTATCCTGTATTTCCAAAAAAAAAAGTAATAATAACAGAAATGAAATGTTAACTTTTGTATAGCGTAATATAAACTTTATAAGTTTGCGTTGGCTGACGTAATAAGAAACTTTATGAGTAGTAGGATCCTATGAAAAGTTAAACTCAGCCTTAAAAGTTAATAATTGGTTAAAACTTCTTAAAGAAAACTGCTTGCGTTAATTAATTGTTAATTTATCAGGAATATTTGAGAAGAGAGAAGGTTTATAAATTTAATTTGTTTAAATCAGAAATATTATACTGTTATTTAATTCTAAGGTGTTACTAACTGTGCACGTACGAAATGGGAAAGTTTTAGTTCTATTAATAATTGAATTTAGACTTCTATACCGAATTGATTAAAGTGGTAAACATACTGTAACACAACAACTAACTAGTTGATTATATCAATTTTCATAAACTGTAGATCAAGTAAAAGCAAGTAGAAATTACACCAAGGTAAATATTAGATAAAATACACATCGAGTTTGAAACAAATTCCATAACTTTAAAAATACAATTTCTCATTGAAAATATCAACACCTAATTTAAGACTCATTTATAACCTAAAATTATATCTTTTTTGTATCTGCAAGTAACAACTGACTGTTAGTTAATTTTTTTTTTTTTTTTTTACTTTATTACGTAATTACCTTTATTAATATTAATTAATTCAACAGAAATACTGTTGCAGATTATATAACCGTAGAAGTCATATTATAATGTCTGTCTAACTAAAATTGTTAAATTGATTACTGAATTACGTGAATTAATTATAATTAAATTTGATTTGCAGATGTGTTTATGTCAAGAAATATTACATACTAAGATATAACTTTGGATTACCATCAACAGATGGCGACTTTAAAAACGTAGAAAATAAATCAACAACGTTGTCGTCATGTAACATAAAATGCTAAAGACATTTCATTTTTTTTATTATTACTATTCTTAACTAAGAAATGTACAATCTGCTCTTTGAGAGCATTTAGTAAATTTAGGTATGGATGACTACGACTAGTTATGTAGGTCTGTTGGTCGTTTGATGTACTGGAAGGTTTCTTCTTTAGATATGGCTAGGTCATCATGGATACTTTTGTTGCTAACGAACCAAGATGTATTAAGGATCAGGCGTAGAAATTTTGATTGTAGTCGTTGGATAATTCTTGAGTTAGAAGGTTTGGTGTACCCCCCACAGTTCAATGCCATACGTCCAAATGGGTTTGATGATGCACTTATAGAGGAGCACCTTATTTTCCGCTCTTGGCTTGGATTTTCTGCTTAAGAGCCAGTGCATTTGGCGAACTTTGAGATTAATCGCCGTTTTTTTGGCTTGTATGTGCGACTTTCAGTTGAGTTTAGAGTCAAAAATTAGGCCTAGGTATTTCACTTCGTTTTTCACAGGTAGAGGAGTGTTGTTAATTGAAACGTTTGGGCAGTTATCGAGAAGTTTTGTTTTAAAATTTATTTGGATTGATTTACTAGTGTTTACTTTTATGAGCTAGAAATTGAGCCAGTCTTCAAGCCGATCTAGACGGTTTAGTAGGCGTTCGACAGCTAATTGGGGATTAATGTTCATGAGGTATAAGAATGGACCCAAAGCACTACCATGCGGTACACCAGACTTTACTGGATGCAATCTAGGGGTGTTCCTATTAATTTTTGTTTGAAAGAAGTGTTCTTCGAGGTAGGAGTTTAGGATTAAGTTGTAATACAAAGGAAGGATAAGTTTTAATTTGTGTAGTAGACCTTGGTGCCAAAATCGGTCAAATTCTTGCTCTATATCTTCTAGGCTTCATATTATCTCGTTAACAATTCTATAACACTGGTGTACAGTAGACTGACTTTCACAAAACCCAAACTGGTGCATCGGTAAAATTTTGTTGAAATCGACTTCCGTTTCTAGTCTCTTCAATAACAGTTTTTTGATAGTTGAGGTAGTAAGTTTATAGGACGGTATGAGGATGGGGAGTTCGTTGGTTTTCCAGGTTTAGTGATCAGAATTATTTGTGAAAATTTCCAGGATACAGGCAAGTAGGTTAGTCGTATTATACTATTATTTCCTTGGTAGCTGATTGAGTATTTGTCCAGTTATAACGTCAAATCTAGGAGCTGTGTGATTGTTACAAGCATTGATCTTTTTTGTCACTTCTGATGACGAAAATGATTTAACTGGAAGTGTCATCGCGCACGGAGCATCTAGAGAATTTTAAATATTCAATATTGGGGTTTCGTTCCAGTAGACTAAATGTTTGTGCTAGATGTTCTGCGAAGGTGTTTGCTTTTTTCTTACTTGTTCTAGTCCAGTTCCCTGTCTTGTTTTCTTGATAGCGGAACATAGCTAGTAAGTTCTTTAAGTTTCTTGTTGTTTGTCAAGTGACTCTTTACTGTGCCTTTCTTGCATAACATTGTAAAAGATAGATAGAGCAAGGAAAAACAATCAATTGGAAATTTTGCAGCTGTGAACGCTAAGTTAATGCAAAGTTATCTTATTCCCAAAATCCTTTCAGAATAAATAAATTTTCTACAATAAATTATTTAAGAATCTGCTAAAATTTCATATCATTCATTCCATGTCATCATACTTTTAATCTTAAACAATATATTTGTGGGGTGTTTTTTCTTTGGTGGCGGTGTTTTTGAGTCGATGCGATTCTAGGGCGCCAGATTTAGTTATGGGGTTTACTTCTCCTCCTCGTCTTTGGTTCGGTCATATGAAGGCTCAGGGGTAGCTGTTAAGACACGGTAGTCCAGGGGTCGATCGGCTGTAACAAATTTAGAACAGAGAAACCGAACATCAAAATAAAACACTCAAATGGTATAAACTGATCTATTGTACTCAAATCCCAAACCATATACAAATGCAGGCAATACAAGTTAAGCAAAGTGCAACCAAGCTGATCAGGTTAAATGCTCTATCAATGGAATTAGGTTAGATGCTCTACAGAAGAAGAAGAAAATTGGGAAAAAGTCACCGAGCAAGGCGGTCTTCCCTGCACGATACAGTCCTGCTCGCTCTGTGAACAGCGACAATGCCGGACAAGTGCTCTTCGTAGTCTGTCTGAAACCGATCAACTTTATTGACAGGCGGACCACAATAGAAGATACAGGACGGGACCTACCAGCAGCGACGGTTTGCTCTACGGATAGCAACGATGCCGGATAAAAGGTACCCGTCACTTAATTGGAACTGGCTAACTTTACTGATAGCATCTTAAATCGGGACAGAAAAGTTGGGGTATAGGTATCTAGGAATTTTTCGAATTAAGATACAAGACTAATTTGTGGAACCTTTCAAAGGGCGACGAACTCTGGAGAAGGAGATGGCCTATTTCACTTCAGCCCTCTCGCTCTGTTGGTTTCTGACCTTTTTTGCTGACACTCGACATGTACCTTTTTTCAAGCTTCTGTGTACTTTACCTTAATATCTGGTTTGCAAAATTCAGATAATTTTTAGAGATGAAATTTTGAATTGAGATTACTTGCAAGCACGTTCTTCACCTGTGAGCAAGTATACGAAAACTTCAGAATCTTTTTATAGTCATTGGAATAAATAGGATTAAAAAGATAAAAGCATAATTAGAATGATTATGAAATTCTGAATACATCACGATTCTAATTTTTCAATTGGTCAATAAATAAGGCCATAGAAGTAGTGATAGAATTGTCAAAGTAGGTTATGAACCAGAGGCTAAAGTCTAGAACATTGCATAAGAATAGGCATGGTGCCAACTTCAATCGTGAAATTGTTGTACATGTACACCATAGCATTGGCGGCAGATTGTGATTAGGCTAGGGCAAATAATTTTCTTAATCCGGCCCTGTTTTGTATAGTTCCTATAGTTATGAACAATATTGTTTTATTAATTGCATTTTTGTTATTTTGTAATAATTATTACGTTCCCTCTTTTTAATGTATGTTTACATAAAAAATATTTTGCTTTTTTGCATTTGCATGGCCTACTTCTGGTAATATAATTATTACTGCTCTAACCTTATTTATTGGGTAATTGAAAAACTACAAGTTGAGCTATATTTAGAATTTCATATTCATTTTAATTCTCCAATAATGTACAGAGTATTCCATTTAAAAATCTCATTCTTTAGATCGCCGTTCTTTTGTTTTAAAGATGATTTCATTTTATCTTAGTCCATTGGAAAGAGCACAAGAAACTATATAACCGAAGCTTTTAAATTTTCTAAAAAACTTTATTCTGACGAAATCAATAAGCAAGTAATTAAAAATCAACTATACTGTATATGATGATAAACCTATCTTATACTGAGCAATCTGGGCAGTTATGCTTTGACACTTTGTAAGAATTTTAATTTGTTTGTTTTGTTTTATTTACGAAATGGAATTTGCTGTTGGCTTAAAGTAGTTTTAATAAAAGAGGTATAAAAGGCTCTTGATACAAAACAGGTACAAACTACAAAGCAACTGAAATTTGATGTTAGATTTCAGTAGCAGGAAGATTTAAATTACAAAGAGAGTTATTATCACAGCATTTGCAGTATTCTAGTTAAAAATAAATTTTTGAAGGTGTCAGTGTATAAAATAGAATGCCTAATGAACCTATGAATTTATCTTAAGGTACTTATTTGAAGAATAATTAGAATACAGAGTTGGTTAAAGAGGTGTTTTAAAAAATTATTATTGTTCTTCTAGAACAATAACAAAATATATGTATAGAGCTATTGTAAAAAAACTTTTTTTGGGTTTCCAAATTTAAATTACCTTCTTTATTATTACTGTTTGCTATTGTTGTCGAGGCACAGTCTGTACTTCTTTTCATATTTGTTCTCATTTTTTAAAAAAGCCGCGATAAGATTTTTCTGTGCACAAAAGCTTATTGTTAGTCAGATATTAATCTTTAACTGGTATTGTTATTCATATATATTCTGTATTATTTTTATTCTTTATTATTATTAACTGTATAACAGTTTACAAAATCAATTTTTTGATAGACCTATATCTCGATTTTTATAGTGAAATAAGACTATAATCCATACAGAATGAAGAACTGCTCTAATTAGACAAAAATTTTTTAAAAAGGCTTTCTTTAGATAATATTTCTCTTATTCGCTTTAAAAGAACAAAGAAGGAAGAGAAAAACCTAATTATTATTTTTAAGATCTCTATAGTTGTTGTTTTCAACAAGACGTGCTGCAAAAATACAAAAAGCAATTACGCAGGTAGATTTAATACAAATATATCTAGTTTTCATTCGGGTTGGGAAGGTAGAAAATAATTATTTGTATGTATATATTTTGCCGGGAGAAATTTAATGTTATAACATTCCTTATTAAATTATATGAAAATGAAGCCAGGCTTTTTATTCAAGAAAGGTCATTTTGTTAATTGATTTAATAAGGTTTTTGCTAAGTAAATTATCACTTGCTCCTTATTGCTCTCATAATGGTAACTAAAAGCTAATTAAAACAAAACCTAACAAAGTTTAACAACAAAAGCAATAAATTCATAATATTCTCTACATGTACTCACTTTTATTAGGCTGACCGTACACTGAATCCATGATATTACAGTCGGGAACAATGTAGGATGCTACATAAAACAAATGCTACTACAATTGATACAATTAGAAACTAACTGCAACTAAATTTGACTAAATACATTAATGAACTCATGATAGAATTTTTCTTAGGCTAACAATAAACACAGTAAGAATAGTTTACCGTCGATTTAATGATGTTCTGCTTGAAGGGTACGACTAGCCTTAGCTTAGTATTAATTTTAAAAAACCTTGATACATTTCACAGAGGAATGAATCGTTTTAAGTCCTCATTTAAATTCTTGAATTCAATTCAGACTTATTTTAAAATTTTGCCAGAACGTTTGAAATTGAAAAACCTCTTGTGGTGAAATCTGTTATGAGTACCGTTTTGACGCATGTAATTTTCAAGTAAACAAATTACTTCTATTCTCAAAGGAAGTTTTTATAATTTATATAACAAACTACTATTGGGAATATTATAAGTTTAGTTTTAGTCTCGTCTAAAAACCTAAAATAATATTATTGTAGGAAAAATGCCCTTGCTGTAAAAATTAAATGCTCTTTATACAGTCGCTTGGTTTCATTAGTTTCTTGTTAAAGTATAAAATTCAATTTTTTAAAACTTTATTTTGTTTTTATTTTCTATTTCAGTATTCCCAAAGAGCTTTCTTTTGCATTACGTTGCTTTTACCTACCTACAAAAATGAAATTTTTTGGAGTAAGATTATTTTTTGTATGGCATTTAGTTTATTGTCTGCTACTTCACACTATCATGACATTAAATTAGGGGTGGGCAATTAAAGTTTGATGCGGGCCAGATAAGGGCTTTTAAGATGTATAGCAAACCGATGGCTGAATTGGCTTTGCTGTAAGCAATTTAATTCTGGTATTTATATTATTAAAATTATATTCCTAATGATTTGGTGGACCAGTAGTCAAAAATTACTTTCTTATATTTCGAAAATATGAGATTTGGTATTTTTAACGCTCTTTTCTATTATATTAAAAATTGTTACTCTCTAAAAATTATTTAGTATTTTATAAATTTTTATTTCGGATTGGGAATTTATTTTTCATATATTCTAATTAATTTATATGATAATTTTTAAAATGTTTAAAATTTAACATATCAATTAATATTAAAATCCTCGTGATTTCCTTTGAAAACTGTTATAACTTCATCTAGCGTCTCTTTTCTTAAGATGGTCTTGCTGGTAATTTTTGTTTACAACATACGTGAGTTTCTCTATTATGCTGTTGCATCTTCTATAAGTGATT
Source organism: Ignelater luminosus (assembly GCA_011009095.1). Taxonomy (NCBI): domain Eukaryota; kingdom Metazoa; phylum Arthropoda; class Insecta; order Coleoptera; family Elateridae; genus Ignelater; species Ignelater luminosus. The sequence goes on along the minus strand of VTPC01006503.1, from coordinate 4,726 downwards.
TCGCCATTTTAATGGTGCATTTGTTGCCGCTATCCTTATATCTTATTGTCAAATACCTTAAAAGCTGTATTTTAGTTAAGAACTATTTTTCTGAGACTTCAATTGTTGTTTCCAAACAACTTGATCATTGTGCAAGTCAGCTATTATAGAAGATTTCCCAGTTTGGTTCACCTCTAACACCTAAATCCAAACCGGAATTGAAAACCTAATCTCCGGCCCTTAGTAATCTTTTTCCACTAGGACAATATCTTCTACTTCAGAAAAAACAAATGTATTTAAGGAAATTTTTTGTCTTAGTAATTTTACCTTAATCCATAGTCGTTCTTGTGTCTATGCAAAACTGTTTCCACATAATATACGGCAAACGATTTTGCAATCACAAAATCATTTACTTTTATGGTAGTCATCGTTGAAATTCAAAGAAGATTTTTCATGTATGATGACTCGTCATCTGACTCCTCATGAAGACTTATGAAACTTTTTGAAGCTATCGTTTATTTTTTGCAAAACATTCAATTTTGTCACTGTTTCATTTTGTAATGGAAATCTTTTAATTTATTCTACCGTTTTCATTTTTCTATTTTGGAGTTTTACGTCTAATTTCTCGGTTTAGACTCTCGCCAATCAGTGGTTGAAACTCCTCTATATTTGATTGTTGGATCTACCCCAGACTGTTTTAAAATGCATTTTTATCAACTATATCAAAAGTAAGCAATTTGAGATTACGCTTCCTACTTCATTTCGAAACAAAGACTACGTCCAATCATTCAGTAAAAAGGCAGTCTTATTTGAAAAAGCTTCAGCATCTTTTTCAAGTTTACAATAGAGAATTTAAATGTACTGACTATACAAACAAAATACCACCCAGCAAAATTTGAATATGGACTGAGTAAATTTAAATCTACCTAGTGGCTGAATAAATCCCCAAGTCTTCCCTATGTGACAATTACTCATTTTAGATTTTGCATATTTTAAATTTTAATATCTCTTTTAAATATTGCAACATTGCTGTTTGCTCTCCAAAATTAGACAGCCTTAGATTCTAAAGCCAGCATCACACAATTATGAATTACGGCCAGTCTTACACCATCAAAGACGACTGTCTGGAGTGATGAAAACAAAAATTAAATAATGGTCTATGACATATCTTCCCAGAATGACTTTGACTATAATATGGTTCCTGCTAGTACAGATTTGTACGTCTGTAAGAACACAAAACCTTCTGATTATATTTTTACGTACCAAGTTAATGAGTTCCTTCATGATCTACACAAAGGAGATCTTAATCTAGTTTTTAAATTAAATATATCGTACATGTAAAGACATTGATAAATTTCTTTTCTTTTAAGAATGATTATCTTTATCTTATTAAAATGTTTTAGTTAGGGACATTATTGTCAACTATTGAAATATTTCATTTAAGAGCAGCTGCGTCTTTATACAAAGTGTTCATACATGTTTCTGGCTCCAATTGGCTATAGAATTTAATATTGATTTTAACAACTAATACGTATTTGTTTTGTATCATTTGTCAATTGCAAATGTCATTGTCCTGCATTTAGCAATTTGTGCTAAAATTTATTATTTGTTATTTGTTTTTTATATATTTATTGTTATTTATTATTGTTTACTAACAACTAATTCTAACTTATTAATTCCTAAAAGAACATAAGATTAGGCAACCATCATAACAACGATGCAATGCGTATAACACAGCAAACATTCTAATACATATCTTGTTTTTTAAAAGGCGAAAAATGCAGCCGCAATCATGATTTTACAGCCCACTGAACCCAGAAACATTTATAAGCACTTTGTAGAAACACATTTGACTTAAGGGCATTACCTCCAAAATTATTTTGATACAGACCAGAGGTAATTATTGTGTTGATTTAAGTTGTAAACTGCTTTGTTTGTGCAAACAAGTGGCAATTGCATAATTATTTGTGCTTAATTAGACCAAAACTAGTCTTCTCTGGTACTCATTACTCAGATCTTAGACATTTTCTCATTTTTCTTATTCCATTTTTGCTAACTTATTTGAAAAAGACAAGTTATTTAGTTATCTTTAAGATAAGATTAAATAAAGAAGACTAGACAAATTTTATTGCTTTGGGAACTGACTCGGTATCGTGTAAGTCTTTTGTTGCTTTATTGTTATTGTTATGGTGTTTTATTGTAGTACCCAAGCACTTATATCTAAGCCAAGTTTATTAAGATTTATTATAAATATCTGAAATTGGCTAAACCGTTTGGATTTTTGAATCTAACAAAGTTGTTTAATAAAATAACCAAAGCAGTTTTAATATTGATATTAGCTGTAAGTATATTTCCTTTTAAAGATATTACGTAGCTTTTTAAAAGGTCACTACATAGCATTGAAGAAATTACCAATTTCCTCTACTTAATTAATTCAACCGTAATCTTAATATTGCAATTTACATTAATGTAAATTATAATTTTCCAGACAAATTAAAATTAAAATCTGGTAATCGTAAATCGTTTTGATACATACTTGGTATAATCAGCGCAAATTAGATTTTAGCTTTTACTTTTCTTAAACCTCACGAAGTTTTCCTCTTTCATGTTGAAACCAAGCACGAATTGATCTGATATGTACTTACATCAAAGGGTGTAAGGGTGAGACTGTGGACAGTGTAAATCTTTTGATGAATAAACAGTTTTTGATAACATTTACTTCAGTTCAAAGAGGAAGCGATACATAATTTCTAATTTATTTATTGCTACTTATTGTTCCTTTTAAGATTCAAATTACTTACTGTCATATCATTACATTGCGAGTTCCATAGTCTTGTGAATACCGACATTAACCAAAATATTTAGTTTAAAAAAATGAAAATTTCCAGAAAAATTTAATAACTTGTAAGCTGATTTAGTTAAACAAATTCTGGCAATGTATTTTTTGCACATTCAATTTATATTCTATACTTTAATGTAGCTATCTTTTACTTGTCTATAAAAAAACTATTAAGAATACACTAGACGGTAACATAAGAAAATGTATATTTAAACTGAATCTACATAAAGTAGCACACAATTTAGGTACTGACGTAATTCGGGGTAAGATATTATTTTTCCATTTCTTCCATTAGCATGAGGATATCATCTATCACAAAAACTTACCAAAGTATATACCAAAAAAAACTTTGTTTAAATATTTACATTATTTAAACATGATCCTAATTTCCCCCTAGCAAAATTTTTTATACGGCCTGAAAATTGGAATTAATTAAACATTTCTGTTTTCAAATTATTTTCTTCACATAATAAGGGTTTTCATGTAACAAGGGTAAAAAAAGTTAATTAGAATTTATTGTTTGTTGCACCTTCAAAGGAAAAACAGACTTTAATTAAACCTATCATTGTGTTCGTGAAGAAAGAAGGTTAACATAATTACCCTGGAATAATTGTGAATTAATATTGAACCATCCCATTATATTTTATTACAAAATGTTATTTATCTGTGAACAAAAGCACGCTGTCCAGAGTGTTGATGTTTTATGCCAAGTTGTATTACGTTCAAACAAAGTGTTGAGTTTGTCGTGCTTTTGGAAACAATAGATGAAAATAATTATTCAAATGCATAATAACATTGAGAAAGCTCTGCAAACTTTTATCAATTCACAGAAAACTTGCAGTACCTCCGGTTGGGAGATAACAATATTCACACAATTCCCACGCCAGCTTTGCGTGGCTTACACCGTCTTCGCCATTTGGATCTGAGAGCTAACAATATCAGCTACATTGCCGAAGATGCTTTTACGGGATATGGTGATTCTATTACATTCCTTAATTTACAGAAAAACGAGTAAGTAGAAACTTTCTTTATTCTATTTTCATATTTTTTCCTTCGTGAAACTTTTAATATTCGACTCGGAAAGTCGTTAAAAGTTTTTATATAAAACGCCACTTTTGAATTAGCCTTATATCAACATAATATTATGATAATATAGTTTTATAACTTATAGTATCTGTATGAAAAAAGAGTAAAATATAAAACAAATACAAATATTTATTTGCCTCTTCAATTGTATGTAGATACAAGAAATATTTGAAAATTCTCAACACAATATTTTGCCGAAGGCACTGAATATTTAAATTCACATGGTAGAACGCACACAATAGATTGAGCTATCATCTCTATGTATAATAGAGAACCGATTCGCTATATGAAATTTAAAAAAGGGCATTTTGTGTTATTTCTATATTTTGCAAAAAAAACTTCTGTAGGAATATTTTACTTTTTTAGTTAAAAATGTTAGATTAAATTAATTTTTTATAAATTCTGAACATACTACGTTATTCTCATTATTTGTTCTTTATGCGGACTATATTTATTAATTTGCCCTCGGCTTTGTTATTTCTTTAATGTAATGAAGTACCCCTAGGGGAAAAACTCGCTTATTGCAAGATCAATACCAATTTTTTTTAACTTTTTTACCTACTAGTGTGGTAACAATAGGTTCCTTGTATTTTATTTAATTAGATCTTGTTGATAATATGTTTCAAAAAATAACAGTTTTGAATTCAATAGCGTTTTCTAAACAAGCAGGCTATTTAAATTCTATGAATACTTGAGAAATAATTTTTTAGGCAATTAGTTTAAAATAACAAAGGCAAAGCTATTGAACTAAATAAAATTTAAACAAAATAAGTTTCTCAAGGAATTCACATTCACTTTTGTGCCCGAACCCAAATAAGAGTT